>UCOH01011272.1:0-260418 GCA_900474275.1 Synergus japonicus
TATATATATATATATATATATATATATATGTGTGTAAAACTGTGTGTAACAGCTTTTTTTAGAATTAAGGGAATATATCTTTTCCAAATACCATCAAGATTAAACTTTAAAATTCCGTAAACGAATGAAGCTATCTTTTTGCGCTGATATATATGTTCCAATATATTCTGACTGAACATTTTATTTTAAATTCTTATAATTTGAAAGTTAAAAGGATATGTTAAACGATACGTAAAGTTAAAGTACACGGAGGAAGAAATACAGACATAAACGACTTGATTCTATGCAAAGTGCAAAACAGATAATGGAACAAAGAAACAGTAACATGAAGGACATTCGCTTACTTGACTGCCAAGACTCGTAGAATGAACAGCATGAAGAAGGATAGAATAGCCCAAAGGTGTGGCATTTGCAACCGGGTACGCAATAAAAGCCAATTCTGTGTCGCTTTGGACTACTTCGTTGACTACCATATAATAGAGAATACTGCAAATCCAGCGGAAAACGGACGTTAACGCAGATTTGCGAATGTAACAAAGATTGCATCCCTAAACGAATACAGAATATGGAATATAGAAAAAGCGAATACAAGTAAAATGCCAGAAGTTTTTAAAAAATATGATAAATAAATGCATGATTAGTTTATTTCCTGTATTTCTTTGGATTAGAAGTTGGAAATAAAGGAAAGGGCAAATTAAAATAAACCGAAAAAGCAATCATTGTGTGGTAAAGCTGTTAGCTCTGTTTAATATTTACACGTAAATAACATTATGCGAAGGCCAATTTAGTTTGGTGCACAAACTAAAGCATTGAACTGTTTGAATTTCATCGGTATAATTTACATTGTTTATTTTGGATCAGAATAATTATTTTACACCAGAGTAGAAGTAAATATATAAAGATCAAATAGGTAGATATATATCATGTCAATCAGGCATGTAAATTATGTATTCAATACTCTCAATAACTTAAAATTAATATGGTGTTCTGTTTGATTATTAGCACCCTGTTCCAGTAGTAATGGCCATACTAGTCAGCCATAATAACCACTCCATATACCACGAAAAGTGCATTTTTAAAAAACGTGGCAGTCAAGGAAA
This sequence comes from Synergus japonicus, assembly GCA_900474275.1. Taxonomy (NCBI): domain Eukaryota; kingdom Metazoa; phylum Arthropoda; class Insecta; order Hymenoptera; family Cynipidae; genus Synergus; species Synergus japonicus. The sequence goes on from UCOH01011272.1 coordinate 1,101, forward strand.
TATTCGATGACTAATTTATTTCTTCCCTGTAGACTTTTGTTCTGTATAAAGAAAGAATTGGAAAATATCTCGATCTGGTCATTCTTGAAGAATATATTTGTCCAAACACCTGTTATTTTAGTTTATTCGTATTTTCACGAGAATATGTCCAAAAGTCTTTTTTATTGCAGCGGTTATGGTTCTCTCTGCAATAAATGCTGCAGCAATACGTCGCTGCGCGAAATCGCCGTTTTACAACACACACATACGCTTGCTTGCCGCTTTATCGTGGCAGTGTATGCTGCAACAACGGGGTCGTTGTTTCATTACAATTCGAGAGTTTCATTACAATTTTAGCAAGATTATTCTTAAATATTATCTGTCTATGTAAAAGTTTCATACAAATTTTACTAGTAGTCATGTACACGTTACTATGTATGATGCATGTACCGATTTTATCGAAACGTCAACACACTAATTTTTCCCTATATTGTCATTCTGTCATTATCTGAGGGATCATATCCAGTTAATGAATTTCTAATAATTGTAAATTAAGGATAACATGTGAAAAAGATTTCTATGATCAGTCAAGAAGGAACTCTATTAGACTACGTTTCATCCTTTGCCTTTAATGTAGCAGGAAATAATTAGTAAACGCATAAAGTAATACGCCTGGCATGACGTTCACTTGATTCTCGCTGGAAAAATAAGGGATCTCTTATTTAGTAGGCTAATTAACGAGAGTATTTATTAACGTGGATGCACTGAAGATGCTGATAGCATAAAAGCCATCCTTATATAAATTAGAAGTTTAAGCTCAAACGAAATAGTCAAATTCTCATTTAATTAATTGTGAAAACACATGACAAATGTCAGAAACACATTTTTCCACGCTACTCTAATATATATATATATATATATATATATCTGGTATATCATATAGATTTTCTATAGAAGATGGAAAAAAAAGAATAGGGTTGCCTTAGTGACAGTCGATAGGAAATCGCATGATGGTCTTATATATATAGACATCAGGATCTGGGAAAAGGAACTTTTGGATTTGAAACAGAAATAACATTTCCGTATCTATACATACTAAAAACATATTCAATGAAATACAGGATATACATCAATATTTTAGTAGAATGAAAAGAAGAGATACTAAAAGGAAGTACAGATCAGTAATGTTTTAAAATTCGATAACAGAAAATTCAATTGTGATGGATCTTTCCTGATTATCAAAATAGAAATAGAACTGATTGACACAATTAATAAAAATAAAATTGACAGTACTATCCTATTTATTTGATTGAAAAGTGATCATTTGAAGTGACTAAAACATAAATATATCTTAACTGTCTTACACCTCTTATCATGAAATATATAGAAATAGACCAATGAAGTATTTTCCGCACAGAGTATTGGGAAGATAATCTAAAATAGAAAATAGCCTTTTATCAGGTAGAAAAAGCACATTATCCATGCCATATACAAAGGCAATTCCCGTCTTATATTCCATCGTTCACATCGTATATTGTTTATTATCATATTTCATATACTTAGAGTTATCAGTACTAGGAGGTATGAAATCAGTTAAATAGAAAAAAGAGTTTGCATTCCTTGTATTTCTCACTCTTGTTATTATTATTTTCCAATAAAATTTATTGAAAAAATATGAATTATATGCTTAGCTCGGATGACCCTTGGGATAACGTTCGGAAATTCCATCAAGATATTTTGAATATCAAGTAAAAGGTGGTATGCAAAATATATAAAGGTTTTTTTCTATACATACTTAACGTGGAAAAATTATGCTGTAAAATTTACTATTTGCAGCTTTCCGTATACGAATTTTTTTTAGAATTTAGTCAATCTTACAGAGCCTTACAGTAATTTCTATAGATCGAACCATCAACTAAATTATGTAGCGAACTGCAAGATTTACCGAATTCTAAGAAAAATTTATACGGCAGGCTCAGATATAGAATAAAAACTTTTTTCCTTGCTCAAAAGTACATATTTCTTTATATTTTGATAAGATATATGATTCAAAGTTTTCTAAACTCTTCAAAAGAACATTATTCTCCATTCACTTGTACGAATATAGGCAGAACTTTCAAAATAATAATATATAATATAATAGTATAATATATGTTACAATAAATAATATACTGTAATATATTGTAATTATAATATATAATATAATAATTACCAAATTACTTGTCGATATAAATAAGACTTTTAAAATTATTATGCTGTTTTTATTAATAGCATTACATGCATTATACTTAATGAACACACGTATTGCCCTTATAGAAGCTCAAAATTATTGAGTAGTAATTGATTTTGATTTCAGTTCTACAATTCGTATTTATACCACTTCTACATTACCTCTGCCATTTCGATACACTGATACACAATAAAAGGGAAATCTCACTTCCAATAATATACCTATAGGAGACAAGGCACTCAATATTGAATGAGACCAACCAACTCTGCTTATAATTCCACCAAAGCTCCACCGACCCTCAAGAGAGATTCTCTTTGCCTGTCATTAATAGAGATTTAGATCATATTTGCATCATGCTAATTCTCAACGATTGAAACAGACATGTAAAATAAGCCAATAATGCTTCAAATTCCAGGCATCACCTAGCTTGGATTAAATTGTGCTTCGATAGCTAGTGCTCAGAAATTTCACCTGATCCCCTTTCACTCGACGTGCCATTGCTTCCGATTTCTAATTCGACGATACAAAATGTAAAATTGCAAGTTGCACACCTCATCTATATACCAATTCGTCGTTTGATAAAACAGGAGAAAAATTTAGATACTTTTTGAATCTCAGCAACTTATTTCTTTCAGTAACTTATAAAATTTGTTGTTCTTCTATAAATAAAACTATAGGGTGTTGGACCCAAATGTAAAGCTCAAAATTCCATTCTCTATTTTACTCAACGAAAATTATAGATAAATATTTTTTTCGCTCTGTAGCGCTAATCTTTTTTCAAATATAAAACTGCATACAGAGCAAAAAAATATTTATTCCTGATACATTTTGCATAAAACGAATAATTAAAAATCTGACTTAAAAATTCAATATTTATCATTTTACATGAAAAAAATTTGAATTAGATATTTTCGCGCTTTATATACATAATTCTAGTTAAAAATTGATTAATTCTCAGTGGCATAGCAACCGGAGGGGCAGGAGGGGCAGCTGCCCCCCGTAAATTTGGACGGAGGGGCAATATAGTAATTTTTCCTCCGCACTCAAAAACAAGTGATAGTGATTTTTTTTATTCCCATCGCATTAAATATTATCTTTAAAATTATTTCACATTTTGGATACATCGCAAGTTGACATTTAAAAATTTGAAGTTCGTGTTTACCCCCCACGAAAAATTCCGTTGCCACGCCCCTGTCGGGGAGCTCTTCTACCATTTTAATTTAAAATTTAAAATTTTACAAATTTACCCACTTGGGGCCCCCTGAAGTTCGGGGCTGTAGCTATTACGCCCCTGAATATTTGAAAACTTAAGTTCTCAATTTAAGCAATATTTTGCGCGGTTAGTACTTGGATGGGTGAACGCTTTGAAAACACAACTGCTCAAGTTAAGCAATGTTTTCGCGGTTAGTACTTGGATGGGTGACCGCTTTGCAGTGGCGTAGCTTACTCTATATTTAAAAAATGAATTTGAAATACCCGCCAATTAATATCTTAACAGCGACATCTATCAGCATTCTGGTTAAGTTATTTGACAGATTCATATACATACATATATATATGTTTTGGTGTACATATGTACATATGTGTAACTCAGCTGTTTTGTTTATATGTATTTGAGAAAATTGGCAAAATGACAGTTCACAATTTATACATATTTTCTCGAAATGGCTTATTATTATACTATACAGAATGGAATCGTTTAAATAAATCTGGAATCACGAAGGAAGAGGTATTAATTTAATTCTCCATATTCCCTTATTTCGTTATTTATACGCATTTTAAAAATCTTAACCCCTTAACCTAACACGGAATTTATAATACAAATTTTGATTTAGGAAGCAAAACTGATGTATGGAATGTTATTTTCCATTAAATCTTTCGTCAGCAAAATATCACCCTTGGATCCAAAAGAAGGATTTCTATATTACAAAACCAGTAAATACAGTCTCAATTATTTTGAAACTCCTTCAGGATTAAAATTTGTTCTTAACACTGACACTTCTGCTCAAAATGTTCGAGAATTATTGCAAGAACTATACAGTCAGGTAGGTCTACAACAAAAAAGTCTGTTTAATGAATATAATTATGATAATCTTTCAATAAATCAAAATGAGACTTTACTTCAGATTAGAACCTTGTTTCAGGTCTACGTGGAATATGTTGTCAAAAATCCACTTTGTCAACTTAATGAACCAATCCAAAGTGAATTATTTAAAACCAAAGTTGATGAATTGATTAAAAAATCTTCGATATTTTTAAATAGACCATTATAATCATTGTAGCAAATAAATTCAATAAAATATGTTATTTTTTTAAGAAAAGCTGAAAAGAAGTTTATTTACTCTAACTGTGCTTAAAGAATAAGTTTGTTTAAGACAAAACAAAAGATATTATGTATAGGAATAAAGCAAATTCAATTATTTTTAATGTAGGAAGTTTATTCTAACAAATTTTTATTTCCACGTAAGATTAGTAGTATATATACTCATATCTGCAGACATATTTTCAGACGTTTCTATTTTAACTTTATAATATATGCTCTATTTACATTTACATCATTTATTATTCTTCTACAAGAGAACACGGCAGTTTGTTTTAATTCGATGACAATGGTTTTGATAGTGCTATTAAAGTCAATTATATTTCGTATATAAACATTAGTCTCTCTCTCTTAAGAACAAAAACATTTTTAAGGCTCACATTTCATACGAATAAAAATTAAACCATCTATTATTGACAAATTTAGAAAAAGGTCCAAGCAACTTCTTTTGAAGAGTACTATTAAAAATGTACTCTAGTCTCGAAATTTCAAGAAGTAATGGTTTTATTTCAATTCGTTGATATGTAAAGCTTCAATTTTTCGTATTCCCCCCTTTTGATTAATAACTTTTCACTACACTAACAAAACCATGAGCATAGGCAAGAGCAGTCATATCAAGACTAAGCAGTTTAGGCAGACTGCGTCACTTTAGCTAGATATTCAGCTCTCACAGTCAGTTCAAAATTTGTTATAGATCAAAAAATAAACTAGCAAATACATCTTCCGCAAGAACTGATACAAAGTAAAGCTTTACAAAGTAACAGAAATATCGAAATACTGAACAAAGCATTAGTTGCATAACCCACATGGTGTAAACATTACAAGTGAGAGCATCAGTAATAGAATTTATTTTTAGTTTTTCACTCTATTGTAAACAAGCAATTCAAAAAAACTAAGTCTTCTCTAACAAACAATTTCAACTGAATGTGAGAATATAGAACAATCTTTTATGTACTACATATCACAATCTAAAGTAAGTTCAGTGACTTTTAAACTCCACATTCTTATGGAACAAAACTGGCGAAGACTTGAGCAAAGAATGACATGAAAAAGTTAAATTTTTCACAGGTACCGACGACAGTCTGAAAATCATTGATCTTCCAATTAAAAATGCAAGTTTGTATTTAATAACGTACATACAAAATTCACATGTTTTTTTTTCTTGTCAGTAATTTTCCTGTTAGTATACTTTGAATTTTAATACATAAATTCTAAGCAAGTAGCTTGCAAATGCTTTCAACAAACTGGGATCATCGTGTGTGTAAATTCGAAAGCAGATCTTACTTCGTGGCAAGGTATTTTAACTTATAAAAATTTCACAGTCGTTTTCGAACTATAATACATTTGAAATGAAAAATTCAGGTTCGAATAATACAAAACACAAAGGAAGATAAAAAAAGTTCCTTGCATATACCAAACATATTGAAATACATTGGGAATATTTAAAAAAATATTTCAGAAAACCTGTTGGAAAAATGGTCTTTTGTGTAAAACTAATAATGAATAAAATATAAATGATAAAGGAAGATTTTTATCTTATAGACATAAAATCATTTGTCATCCACAAGTTTTCTCGTGACGTAATACATAAATATACGTATGTATATATTCGTATGTTTAATATTATAGAATTTTTTTTAAATTATAGAATAGAGCTTGATCAATTGATATAATTACACTCCATTGATTTGCGGTATCTTACAATAGTAAATGTAATTCATAAATCAAGCTTGGTGGTCGGTATTCACAGCCTCTGCATTATTAAAAACATACTTTGCAGACTCAGTGTATACACAGTTTTGTATCACCCAAACCGGAGACTATCAAGATACTAAACAAACTTGTATAATATTAGCTCTCTGTAAAATAATCGTAACATCGTATTATACACTAATTACATCTGCTTTTTAAAGCTTTTAAGACGATATTATTATAAATCTTAACAGGATTACTTTCTCGCATATTGTAAAAGTTATGCATTCGTTGACATACCAAAGATGCAAGCCTAATATTCGTTGCAGCGCATAGTAATACACATACATTTGCTTAGTGTACATTTGAATCTTTGTAGACAGTTATCAAAGTTTATCCTGTTTACGGAAAAGCATTGCATATAACTGCATAAAGAAAGTACTATGTACCATGAAAAAATAGCGTTCTGTTATCTTCACAATATTCATCAAAACTTAAAAGTTAAACAGACTGGAGTCAAAAAACCGATTTATAAACAATGATTTCTTGTAAGTGAATTTAAATTACAATTTCTAATTACAATTTTCATACTTCTATCATCATTTGAAATGACGTCTCTCAAGAATTTTTCAAAATAAACTTGTCAAATGCATTTTGCTTCTATATTTTGCATAAACGTATGAACAATGTATATGCGAACACGTACATATTATGGAGTATACACATAAGTATTATGTATGTGTGTACATATTTACATGTAACTGTACACGTGTGCACGCACACGTATTTCGCATGTACTTTACTTACTTACAACTGTTGTTAATTTCAACAACTTCTTCGTGCAACACTTTCAAGCACGCTCAGTCTTTGTTTTCGTGCAGTACATACTCGTCTGCATTAGTTACAGCGCGTAACTCATTATTAAGCACGGTGACATTGGCTCATAATCACTGACAACGTTTTCAACAGATATCGTTGACTAATGGAAGAATAGAGTCCCAATATCAAGAACTTGGAGGAGGCCTCTGCGTTATACTAATCATTTGAATCATCCTTCGTTTATACAATTTTTAATATAAAATGAAAACCAATTGTCATCGCTTAAATGATCTTTTTATGTATCAAACGTATTAGCATTATCATGTTTCGAAAGCCAGAAAAAAACTTACAGATTTCCCAGTAATGGGGAATCTGTAAAAGAAAATCAGTGAGCTTTACTGATATTTTCGGCTGCCTGTAACGCGCAAACCTCCTCCAAGTGCTAAGGCCATTACCTGCCAATAATGGTATGTATTTAAAATACAATCAGAACTTTTTATAGACGCAATTTTACACAATTTATGGAGGAATTCATGTGCGTTTTATACCCTTATGTGTTAAGTCTCGAAGTCTTTTGCAAATCCACCTCTTGCTCATGTTCCTTGTTCCTCTTGCGCCTTCCAGGACCTCTGGAAATACTACTCGTTCCGCTATTTTCTTGATCAGCTTCGATAAAACTCACATGATGATCAAAACGAACACGTTCTGAGCCACCATCTTCTTCACAAACAGTCCAACTGTTGGACTCACTGTGTTGGCGATCTAGGGTCGGCCTTCGGCGTGAACGCTTCGCTAATCCTGGTGTTATTTCTTCCAATGAACTTAGAGAAGCAGCCTGACCTGCGGTATCAACATTAGTTTCAGCGACAGAGTTTGGTGTCGGCTCTCCCTCCATACTTGGACCACTAGTAATCGAACTGCCCTCGATCTGCATGAAAAAAAGGCATTTGATTTACTAAAAAGAAATATTTATACTTTCAACAGTTATAGAACTTAGGCAAAATAAGAAGTATTCATAAAATGTTCATACCTTGAAATTGAGAACCGAACCAGCTAATGCTCTTGTGGATGCAGCTCCATCGTCTAAAGCGATTGAAGCATTGACGGATTTTTCAGAGAGGCTAGTAGTAGCAGATGCAGTTTCACTGCATAAACTAAACCTTTGCGTGGACGTAACGTCAGCTTGCACTTCCAGTCTTAAAGAAATTAATACAAATGAAATTTAGATTACTGTGTTATTTTTCGATAAAGTTTATACATAGGACAAAGAAAAAAATAAAGTACCTTTGGCCTCCTGGAAGAACACTTGAAGCTATGCTTCCCGCTATACTGGTTCCAGCCAGAGCAACATTACTAGCACTTTCGCGATCATTTTCTCGACCCAGTTTTTCCAACTGACTTCCACTTCCTAGCGAGAGTGAAGCTTCACCTATCGATGGATTTCCACCACGATGACTTGCTACACCTATCGATGCTGCATCTAGAAACAATTCAAGTTTATTAATGTCGATTCGGAAGTAAGATTTTCTGGGAATATTTATCAACAGAAATTGCTAACTTCTCTTTAAATTTATTAAATATACCTCCAACATTTCGTCCTCCTAAGGCGCCCATTAATTCATTCTCGTCATCAAATTCAAACCTAACGCCCGATCCATTTGTCGATACACCACATCCTCCACTGCGACAAAGTGATACGGGAACAACACCGTAAACATAAAACAATAGAATGGGAACTCCAATTCCCACGGCAAGCCCGGCTAACACAGGAGAGACTAATACCTGTAGACAAAAATAATCGTTAATTTATATTATACATATATTCTTTAGCTTGTTGTTCTGCATTTATTTTTTTTTTGCGTTGACAGCATTTTTTCAACAAGTAAAGGCAGAAAGTGAGCAGTAAAATTAATTGATCCATTAAACCTCATTAGTCTAACAAGAGGCTCTAAAAGCCTCCAGGGAGAATTGACGTACAAGTTTGCAAGTTTGTGTATGTTTCTGGATTTTGAAGATTTTTTTCAAGGTATCAACATCGATAGTGTACAGTGATATTAATTTTGATTACTGAAAACATTGGATATTCCCTTTAATTATTAATGAATACACGAGGTAACTCTGTTTTTCTTCTATAAATGGAAGCGAAGTATAGAGTATTTTCCGATAATTGGTAATTCAGGTACAAGAATATTTAAAGTAAAAAAAAAAATATGACAGCCTTGTTAGAAAAATACAAGGTTGCGCCTATCAGAAAATGTACTTTTCAATTAAAGCAAGTAAGTATGAATGTTTTTTATTTTTATGAATTCTATACAGGGCTTTCAAATTAAGGCTCGTCTTCAATTCATCATATATTGGATGCTTTGAAAGAAATCTAAAAAATTGCTCTATCGCTGAAAAAAGCAGGAAGGTTGAAATCATCAAGGCAGATGATTGTCCTTGGCTGGAGTTATTTATGATGTATATTGAAAGCCCAGTAATTTTCATTCCATAATACAGCATCCAACAAAAATGAAATTGCCTGATAGAAAACATAATCTATAAAATCCGTATCCTTAATACTGAAAAACAGTAAATACTTCTTAAATTTTCGGAATTCTAGAGAACAGAGTAGAATTTGCGAATTATGCGTTTGGATTTTGTTCGATAGATGAAATGGGAGAAGGATATTGATTGCGGAAGAGACAGAGAAAGATGCGGAAGCATGCGCGTGGAGGCGTACATATTGTCCCACCCATGGCGCCTGCATGCGTGGTCTCTGAATCCGTCACACTGCAGTTAGACCGGGAACTAAGTCAGACGAAACGGAACGTGAAGAAGACCGGAAGGGGTCGGTCGCTACCCTATGCAGTCGTTGCACTTCCTGGTCGTGCCCTCAAATCTGACTACCATTTAATGACAGGACAACGAACTTTATCGACCTGGACTAATGAAACTCAGTCTCTGTAACAGGAAGTGGAAGGACACAAGAACGCCCTTTGGTATTCGTTAACAATCCGATCATCTGTGATCGGGACTCGCCCAGTGCGCCAGGAACACTCCTAGAATGCTCATCGATGAGCAGTGAGTTGCTCTTCAAAACGGAGCAACCGGTTCGAAAGACCTAGTGTGAGACAAATCCGAAATTTGAAAAATTTGAAAAAAAATATGTCTGATAGCGAGGACACTGACGGTTCCTGTGGAGAGTGGCCGGTGACCAAAGAATGGCTCGAAGGACTCCTGATCGAACATCACGGCGCAGGATCTCAAGTCACCGTTGATGACTTCACCGTCAGGCCAGGTTGCACAGCAGGGGAAAGTGTTCTCAGTGACATTCTAGCTGTAACAGTTGAATATCGAACGAAACCTGATGACACGAGGTGCGAGCTCAGTGTCATTGTCAAGCTTCTACCCCAGGATCCTTATAGTCGATTCTTCGTCACCGAGGCTCAGTTTGATCTGCGAGAAATTAAATTCTATACTCAGGTAACTTATCCTCTGATCAAAAAACCTTTCTGCACCTTTTACATCTAAAAAAATTTTTAAATTTAATTTTAAATTAGCACAACACTCACAGATTTTCAGCTCAAATCAAGGGTCCTCACTATAAAATCAGCTCAATCTACAATTTCTGCAATTCTGTGAGTGATGAAAAAGCTCAAAATGAAAAGATTTAAAACTCATTTGTTTTCTACAGGTGGTGCCTGACCTAGAAGCTTTCCAAAAGAAACAGTTAACATCCCCTGATCTCGCGATCGAATTACCCATTCCAGCTTGCATACACGCTCACTACAATCCTGGTGGAGGAACCGAGGACAGTCCCGAGCCTCCGGAATCATTTCTTGTTTTGGAAAATCTCCGACCGCGTGGATTTGAGGGAGCAGAGTTCTCTCGTGGGTTGACCTTGAGACAAGCCGAAGCAGCACTTAGTGCCGTGGCGTGTTTGCATGCTCTGTCATTAACTTTAAAAGTTAAGGAAGGCAGGTCGCTCTCAGATCGTTATCCCTTCCTTTTTCAAACTGCTAGGGCTACTGATTCGTACCAACAACTGGTAGAACGCGGTTTGCCTCAGCTAGCTCGTTTTCTCGAAAGAAGACCAGGTCTCGAAGCAGTGCTTCAAGCTCTTTTAGCACTGCGTCCTCGCACGAAGGAAATAATTGCCGCTCTCTTGGCTCCAGAAGATCCATTAGCATTGATAACACACACAGATTTTTGGTGCAATAATTTACTTTTTAAAAATGATGAGGATGGAAGTTGCAAGTGCGCAATACTTGATTGGCAAATGGTCACTTATAGCAGGCCAACAAATGATATTGCACTTTTGCTCGTGAGTTCCGTACCCACGGAATTACGACGGCGACACATTCCAACATTATTGGATAAATACTGGGATGTTTTAACCAGTACAAGCTGTAGTTTGGGTCTGGATATTCAGAAGGATTTGGCTTATACGAGATCGGATTTAGATAGGGATTACAGAAGATCTCAACTATTGGCACTTCTGCTTTGCATAGGATCCGTGGATGTTGCTCTCGGAGATCCTCTTACGGAACAGCGTCTTATCGACGTTTTGGAAGATCTCCACAATGATGGAGTGCTAACTGGGGGAATTCCTGAAACGGCTCTTGCGGATGAACCGTAAGATTTATTTACATAAAAGCTATGAACGCCACTTCTGATTCAATATCAGTAACGCGTTTTGGAAAACCACGATAATCACATTATCGCATTTAGAATGGCGAAGATGGGTGACCTCGATGTGTGCAAAAAGCCGTTACTTGTGTCTTTTGTTTCTCGTACTTCGTTAGATTTAAATAGGACATTTGGATATATTTCTCGACACACCTGTATTTGTTTAATTTCAATGTCAAACTGTTATACGATGTGTATTTAATACAAGCTTTGTAAATATAATTATAAATCAGAATTTATTTTCACTGTGGCGGAATACCTAAGTTACTGTGCATGTGAATTGACAATCGTTGTATCTGGAAAGGAAGAGACTCAAGTAACAGATCGAGTTCAGTGCGATTGTCCAAGTAGAAAATATTCGTAAAATTATTACGAAAACCGTAGAAAAATTCCTCGAAGGAACATTAATCGCGTTTGCTGCAACAAGATTGGCTAAACCAAAACATATTCAGTCCAAAAGGACAATAGTTGAAGCTTTACGCGTGCTTTTAACGTGCGCAAGTAATCGAGCTTCTTCGCGAAATGACATTCTTTTAACTACTTCCTATGAATTCGAAGAAAGCGATGTAAATGCTGTTAACTCCAATAGAAATGTTTGTTATAAACAAGCTTTGTTCACGTAAATAGATCTTTCTTATGAAAATTGAGTAACAACCATTATTCTGTGAACCATTTCTTTTTTACAAAATTTATAATAATTAAAATCTTAATCACCATGTTGAATTTCCAGAATAAACTATTAAATTTCATTCTGTACACTTTACTTGACCTTATAGCATTAATTTTTAGAAAATAATCTTAATTCATTGTTATTAGTTTTCAAATAGAGAAAAAATTAATTATGTACGTAAGGTTAAAACGAAAAATGAACAAAAAATGAAAAAAATTGGATTGATGGTTTTTTTCAGTCGTATGTCAAGCAAATAAAAGCGAGTTTTAAAATAATTTTTACCAAGTTTTATGTACTAATTTGCACTTTTTATAATAATTAGATCATACTTTTAAGTAAGCATGTATCAATAACAAGCGAAAGATTTCTTGTACCCGAGTATTGTGCCAACAGAGAAGATAGGCTGATTGAAAACTTGTATTCGATTATTGACAAGAATGAAAGTAAACTTGTTGTTAAAACTATCAAGCTTATTATTTATCGACCTGCAATTTTTTACGTTGAATTATAAAACAATTTATTATAACTTACCGATGCTGTGACTCCGCCGAGAATGAAAGCATTCCTTTTGTGTTTGTTGGCCTTTTCATATCTTGTATACAATTTCTTTCCGACCCAAACAGGTATACCTAAAACCGAAAATGATTCCAAGATTTTTATATTTATTTTTACACTCTTAAACGTTTTTGTGTTTTATTTTTAAATAAAAAAAAGTGACTCACCTATTATCATTGCAGGAACGGCTATACCAGCGACAAGACCAATTCCGACTGGGGCTCCAACTAACGTTCCTAGTTGCCATAGGATTTTTTTTTTTCTTGACCAAGGCTTTTTTCCCCAAAATGTGCAGCCCGAAGGACTGTAAATAAACCCAATAAAGATATTAAGAGGTTCTCAATAAATATAGATGTCTTTAGCGACAGAAGAATATATAAAAGATTATGTATTACCTGAGATAATGAAGATCGCTAATTTCTTTCATACAAAGCCAACAAAATTCGGCTGTACATACAGCACAGGTCATGTGGTTGCAACTGCCATCGTCCATTTTAACAATAAGAACTTGACATCTTGGACAAGGTTTAATATCATCCCCTGGAAAAAAATAATTTTACAATATAAAAATGATAATAAAACTGAATCTAATTTAAGTGAGCAATTGACTTACTGTGCTGTGAATCACTTTGACTGAAACTAAGAGATGAACTGCGTTCATAGTGTTGGGATCGTTGGGCTCTAGCTGCATCACATGTTTGATTAGGGTGCCATCGAGCTTTACAATGATAGCAAAAGTAGGAATCACAACCCGGCCTTTCACATCGTAATTTAGGACAAGAAGCGCAACCACTTGCAATCACAGCAAAACTACAATCAGGGACTGGACACCACCTTGCATCAGGCTCAATAGCAAGAACTCTTCTGACCATAAAATCTTCATACTTTTCCAGTTGTACTTGATCATTTAAAATCATTCGTATATCTAAAAATTATTGAAGAAAATAATTTTAATAAAGGAAATCATCGTCACACTGGAAGCAACCCTTTATTTAAATAGATTTTTAATATATAAATATTTACCGTTGGGATGTAAAGGCTCGGAACATTCAGGGCACGCAATATTGACTCTGGATTCAGAAATTTCAACTCTGAGATATTGCTGGAAGCAATCGTAACAACTTCGGTGGTGGCAAGACTGAATTGTAGGAAATAATTCGCTTGGCAGTTCAGCCAAACAGAGAGGGCATTCCAATGCTCCATTTTCGGTACTCTAAAAATAGAAATATTCATTCTTTACATAAAAAAAGTAAGTAAAAAAAAAAGTAAAATAAGAAAAATCTGACCACTTAAGTAATACAAAATTATAGGTATTTATTAATCTTATCAGTACCTTTCCTGCAGTTGAAAGCACAGAGCCTTTACTGGAAGCACGTTGCAAGTCAGAATTGTGAAACTGAAAGTGACTGGATCCATTACTAACTCTAGCTTCTCCCTTCTCAACATCTATCACTCTATTTACAGGATCTTTTGCTGAAAAAATAGTCCAATTTTGAGAATATAATTCTTTTTGGAGTCAACAAATCAAAAATTTATTTGATCCAATTCTTTTCTTTTCTAAACAACTATAGCTATACTTCCATTGAAAATTCTTCTATCGAGCAATTTTTATATCTGCAATTCGATTTCGATAGAGACTACAGATAATTCACCGAACTCTAGATTTATGTTAAAAACTTATTTCTTACCTTTAGTATTTCTGATGCTGGAATTAGTCACTCTTGAAATTCGACGACCAATCAGAGGACTCGAGTACAAAAGCCTTCGGAGAGAAAAACGTGGAAAAAACCTTCGAGGTCTAGAGGCGACATTGCAGCCTCCTGCACCGTTTTCGACGTCTTTGAGCATTCTTCAATATCAATTATTCTGCTATAATTCCCTATTCATTTCACTTGATGATCCAGTACAATTACCACATCTGCAAATAAAAAAGCGCACTTTATAATTAAAGTATTTATTAATGTAGCTATTTTTATACCTTGATTTAATCTAAATATAAAATTTAAACTATCACTTCTCATTTGTCAAAAAGTTCAACTGCCTGATATACATTTGACAGAAACATGATTTGGGTAATTATTCCTAAAAATTAACTTAAATACTCTCAAAACTGGTGGTAAATTGAATTAAACAACGTTTTGTGAAATCTTTTTATGCAGATGAGTCATATGTACGTACGTGCAACTTTCTCGCTCAGAATGAACACATTTCGATATAAACTTCAATAAAAGTGTAATAAAGGCTATGGAAATTGTCTTCGTGACAAATCTGATTCTGATGTTAGTAGTAACACTGACAAACACTGTCTATTTTTTTGGCAAAACACAACAGCTGATCAGATACTTCACTACATATTTGACGATTGACGAGTGACTATATGTATATATGAACTCTATAACGACTTCAATCTTACGTCGGTTGCTGGTCCCTATCTAGCTCTACCTTGTTTCCTCACCGTGTTTCACCAATACATAAGTCCACATTAAATCTTAAACACCAAGATTAAGGTTTAACGTAGAGTGGAAACGTGCTCGCGAAACATATACGGCGATGAAACGCCACATACCGGACATATGATGTATATATCGTAATTTTTAAAAACTTTAAAAAATTTTATAATGTAATAAAAGAAAAAATTTATTTAACCTTTCATGCTTTTACATTTTTAATTGTGAAGTTTAAAACTTTAATTCTTAATTTTTCAATTAAAACCCAAGTGGATATTTATCGATAAGTAAACTTCTACAATAATTTCATTGTTTTGAAGTCAAAATATGCTTTCTAATAATGCAATTTTTATAAACATTTTTTAACTACATAGTAACTGGAATTTCAGGAAAATCGAGTTTACTCACGGCGGAATATAACTACATATTCAATATGTATTAAGTACTGTTAATATACATAATCGTTCTGATTTTGTTCAATGCATACATTAAACTGACGTCAAAGCAATTTGTCTTAATAATGAATCGGTTTGTGACAAATTATTGCCATCTACAAACGTAAATACATTATTTTTATTTCCACTCACGCGATTGTTGATAAGAAATACTATGAGAGTTCTCTGGTGTGATTACTCATAATAACATAGTATTAATTTTATTCTATTGGAATATTCATGATATGTATACTTTTGAAAAAAAGAAACTTAAAATGTGTAGAGTGAATTATAAAAATACTTCCAAGTAAAAGTATAAAAAAGAGAGCTCTAAATTAAATTCTACATTAATTTGCATAGCTAGTTATACCTGAAAGCTGGAAACTTGCCTAAATGTCTTTCACAAATCGAGTTAGTTAATTTTTTCAGATTTCGAACTAACTTAAAAATTTTAAATTACTGATACATTTTGTAATACTAATACATACTGTGCAGTCTAATTAATTAAATTGTCTCTTCATCCGGCTAATTGTCAAAAGCCGATTACAAAAATTCAAATTACCTCAAGTAAAGCTGCAAAGTTATGTAAGAATCGTGAAGAAGCACTTTCAACATTAATTGGTGTTACTAATTAATGCAAGTGCACATTTACTTTTACACTCAGTATTATTTTACGAGTTTATATCACGAATCAAGTTCTTGGCAGGTCAAACCACAACCTCACACAATGTTGTATACACTCATAGTAGACAAGAAGAAAACGTTACATCTCGGCGATAAAAGGAATTATTCTCAAAAAGATAATTTTTTTCATTTCCACAGAAAGTAGAATAAAAATGATAAAAAACAGTACGAATTTTATAGAACTGATTCGTTACCATGAAGCACTTTTTTTGTTCCTTTTAATTGCGCAATCCAGAAGAGAGATGATGCACTAGTTTACAAAATAGAGCAGATTATTATTAGCTAATTATACTTTTTAGAACACAATGAAAGATCAGTAGTTATTTAACTCAAGAACTGTTCAGCACTGTTTCATACTGTTCAAAGAAAACTAGTAGAAATTCACGAAAATATCAGACTTTATTGTTTTATTTTTGACACGTTCGTCCACCTGTCCACTCCTGACTCCTGATACCCCCACTACTTATTTTCGTCTGCGCATTTAATTTGCACAATATCGCGCGAAATTCAAAAGGCAATAAAAAAATATTTTCTTTATCGAATACGAGCGATTTTACCGATAGAGTACAAATTACATATCAAAAAAGAGTTTAAAATCAATGCATATGTGCCAACAAATGCATATACATACATATAAAAAATAAACATACATATTTAAAAATATACTACAATAATACTACAATAATATTAAAATAATACATGTTTTAAAAACACTTGTGATATCTTTGAAAGAACTCATTAAGAAATTGAGATTTTGGTGAGTGAAATAAGTTAATAAAAATATTGGAAAGGTCTGTCTTTGATTACAAAAGATTAATATGTAATATATTGAGGTTATGTGATAAAGATAAAGCACCTCCAAATGTTTAAGGGCTGAAGCACCTCCGTGGGCTGAAGAATGACTTTTTTTTATTTGTGAGCGAGAAAGTACCTTTCTTAGTCACTTATTGCATCTTCGAGAAATTTACACCGCAAAAGCCCAAAAGGTTTTGAAATAGCAAAGTCTCAAACCCAAGTCAAGATTTTCTCTAAGACTTTTAATCCTTTTAATTTATATTTATTAAACATGGAGAGCGACAAGAAGCGAGCAGGAAGAAAATTAAAATCTGCAAATCAGGCAGAAATTCTACGATCGTCTCAAAGGGACAATGATTTTGTAACAAATTTGAGTGAAAAATTATCAGACTTGTTGACTAAATTCAAAGGATATAGATCACTTTTACACTTTATGCAATCTGATGTACCTGCAAGATTTATTTATTTTGTTCTCACGTCTGGAATGGGAAATCAAACTCTTGGAGAAGAGTATACAGGAATTGTTCAAGCTGATTTGGATGCTCGTAAAGTTCCATCATTAAGTGTAAATTACTTTTTTATTTACATGTATATTTGATTTCTTTACCTTTGATGTTAAAGTGTTTGTATTATATGTAAAACAATTATAATCAACAAAGAAATTCCACAGATGAGAGCTTTTCAATTAAAGTTGGTTCAGCTACACTTTGTTATATTTCTAATTATAGCATCAACTTGATTTTTTAGGCACGGATATTAGCTGCTGTCTTGGAATGTTTCGGAGAACAAGCATTTCTAAGAATCCTGGAGAGACTACAAGTTTCGATAAATCAACCCCATAGTGAATTAACTCCTGCAGCAATTGCATTTTTCAATAGTTTCCTTACCAAAGTTCGTGCTGTGGTGCCTTTATTAATTCTCGCACATCGTGGATTATTTTATATTTTTGGAAAATACTACAGTTTAGGAAAAAGAATAGCTGGTGTAGATTATGCCAAGGTAATCTTTTATGACAAATTCCCTAGAAATTATACAAAAAATAATTAAAGAACTTCTATTATATTTTTCATACAAAGTAAAGTTTTAATAAATTTATTTTTTCTAATTTCAGATTTATGGTCGACGTCCTACGGATGGAATAAGTTGGGGTTTACGATTATTAGGAGTTGCAACTCTTGTACAATTTCTGTTGAGACTCTTCCAAAAAGATTCCAGATTGGAAGACAATTCTAGTGCTAAAGAAATTGAATCTAGTACAAGTGTAAAATGTCAATTATGCTTGGAGAAAATTTCAACTACTACAACTCCTTGTGGTCATTTATTCTGCTGGAATTGTCTCGCTGAATGGCTACGCACAAGACCTCGATGTCCTGTATGCCGGGAATACGTTCTCCCTTCCAGGATTGTTCATCTCATGAATATATAATCATATATAACTTTGTAAAGTTATTAAATTAAAAATGGTATAGGTAAATATTATTTTCAAGATATGAATGGATCATTTTTTTCTACTTGTAAGACCTGAACTATTAAATTTGTTCCTGTTCCTAAAATGTATGTCTACGTAAATAAAAAATATTTATATAGAAAAATATCAAGTTTATTATGACTCGTACATTAGCGCTGCATGTGAATGCGACGACAAGTTACCCAAACAAACCATAATGTACAATTATTTATTATTTAATATCTGACATAAGCTTATAAAATTCTCAGTTGAATTAAAGAGTGAACAATAACAAATTCATGATTCTGTGGAGAAGCCGATGTCTTAGCGACATTTTTCGGTCACAATGTTGTGCGTTGAACAGAGATGATTCCTACTTTTTCAGCGATATTGCCAATGAGCTGACTTATTCCACTAGAGTCGGAAAAATCCTTCACTTGGAATCCAACGGTATTGTAAGCGGCATAAAATACATCTCGCAAACTATTTAATCTGTCTTTCCTTGTTCTGCAACAGAGAAAATTGTTTTCAATTATTATTTGTACACAGTAGATTAATAAGTTTCAGAAATTTTATAATTAACTTCATCTTCTTAAAGGGACGAATAACAATATACTGTTTCTCTCAAATTTGGAGATTCCTTTCGTGAAGTTTACTAATTTTTTTGTGTGAGAAAATATCTTACTTTAATAACATTTCAACATCGTCATCGACGATCGTCGTGCTAGATTCCTGAGATGCATGTTCAGTAGAAGTCCCATAAAGAGGGTTGCATGCTAAACTGGCTGCCATATTTTCAGAAAGCAGGGCATTCGCTGTCGTTGAACCTCGCAAACTTCCAGTCCCGGATATCATTTGCCATGATCCTCCGGAAGATGTAGACTCGTTTCGTTGTCGAAGATGTCCAGGTACGGGGACAGCAACTGGTGATGTTCTATTTGGAGGCTTAGGAGAACGGGATCTATTCCCACTTCCCTCTTTGTTTGGAGAGTTATAAGTCCAAGGGACAAAGTTCCTGAAGAGCAGAAAATATATTTTTTTTTAAATGTTAGATAAAATTTGTGAAGGATAAAGTAACGATAAACAATAAAAAAAAAAGGAAATTACCCATTATTGTGCGACTCATCCTGACTATCTGGAGGATTAGTGTGAAAAACAGAAGGTGGATTGTTGTCTTGACTATCTCGACTGTGTTGACTGACGGAACTGCTCCAACTATTGAGACTTGGATTTGAGCTAACGGAAGTTAGAGGAACTGTAGCTTCTCCTCCTTCAAACATCACGTTATCGAGTTGTATGTCGCTATCGTTACGTAGAACAGAATGTCTATTTTTGTTGATCGACGTATCCTCATCCCGAAGATTCGAGTCACCCTCCTGGCCAACAACAGAACTGCTTTTTTTACATTCTCTCCAATGGATGCTGAATTCCTCTTCGTCTATATACTTCAGAAAAGAAAAGCAAAAGAAGAAAATCTCTTCCCCCTTATCCATTCGATCTTTTAAGTCATGACCAAAAAGCATCCAGTCGTAAGCTATCGTATAATAGAGCACTTGGTGTACGTTTAAAGATGTGTGAATTGCACCATCAGCCCAGAGACTTAGTCTCAAGAGTGAAATAAATAAAGGAGTGCGATCCCAACCTAGAAATCAAACAAAAGAATATTAATATAATTTTATAATTTATGATTTAAAAGATTTAATTGAGAAGTAGTCATTTTCTAAAATTAAGTACCTGAAATGCAGTGAATAAGTATTCCCGAACCGCTTTCATTTATGTAACGAAGTATAAGTTTTAGGTAGTTTTGAGTGAGTTTGAGAAGATCCCAATTTTGATAATCTTTCCAATTGATCTTCAGTTTTTTGGATGGTTCATCATCGGGAACTCCAATTGTTGCATCGACGTGAGTTTGGGTCCAGTCGAATTTGAGCTGATTGGCTTGGTAATTATTTTCTCGAAATTCCTTGAAAAATTCACATCCTGGATATGGCAGTGAAACTATTTTGAAGTCGGAATACCTACCAATACTGTCCACCTTCTCCGAGGAAGTAACACTGAATGGAAAGAACATAAGGGATTCTGTTTAAGTAACTACAAATTTATATGTAACGAAATGAGCGAGATTTATACTCTTTAATAATAAATGTTTTAATTTTGGAACAGATTTTTAAACAAATGACTGGAAAAGCAATTTCTCACAGAAATGTATCAATCTTTAAAAGACACAAATATGTTAAAAGCAAAAGTTGGTAATATGTACAACCATATTAGTACTCACTTCATATAGAACTTGACCTTTTTGTTCTCGACCATGAGGTCTATGATGTGACCTACTTTCAGACTTTTCAATAACTTAATATCATTTGTCCTAACTTTATCAAACTGGTTAATAAGCGCTGCAGAATTATTATCAGAATCGTCATCCTCATCATCCTTAGAATTCTCTTCTTCCACAGTTTCGGTTTCACTACCAGCGAAAAAGTAATCGAGTCCAGATCTACCATAAATTTCCGGTCCTCCCGATAAGGTAGACGATCGGCAAATGTTCTTCCCTTTATAGAGTATAACTGGCAGTGGAAACCTTGCTCGACATCGTGCAAATCTAGCATGTTTTATTAATTCCTTTAACTTAATTGGATCGCACACACTTTCGTAAATTGTTTCCTTTGTGGGTGGCAGTGGTGATGGAGTATCACTTTCATTCGGATTTTTGATTTTATCGCACTCTAAAATCAACAAATGACTGGGGTAGTGAGCACTTAAGTCACCTTCATTGTTGTTAATTACTGTATGTTTATAATCCATGTCAGCTAGTAATATACACCTTTGCATAACCACCTTGCTCTACAATTCAAAACAAATTATATCAGATATCTTAATCTACACAATATAACTTTTTTTATAGAGTATAATGTAGTTTAAAATTATGTACTAATAATGAATAAATTAGTTGATTTAAAAAGTTACCACATTGTCAGCAACTCGAGCTCGATAGGTGTTTTTCGAAAAGTAGACAAGTAGCTTGTGCAAATCTGGTGTGGTGACATTAGTGGTGATAGTCTCGGGTTGATGAACGTTATTTTCTTCCATTGTAAAGATGCAATCCTATCTACACAATTTCTAATTCTCTATTTTTTTTTATAAATAACCTATGAAACGTGAATACTTCCCAATCTCTTGAATGGAATAAAATGGCACAAGGGCTTATTTGAACGTATGCCGTATTTTAAAATCACAGTTCATCCATTTATACACTCTTAGAAATACACTTAGTCTTTAAAAATACACTGTGCAATCCGTTGCGTTGATATAACAAGAGAATATGATTCCAAAAATGTGGTTTCAACTGAAAAAGAGAAAAAAAAACAGAATCAAAAATAAAGATTTTTCAAATTCTTATTTAAAAATTACTGGTTTTAAAATTTATGTACTTCCCAGCTCAGACTTATTTCAAACTGCCAAATCGACAACCTTTGTAAATCTGATCAGAGAGATAACTTGCATCAAACTGAATAATTCTAACTGAAAACAATCTATATAATATCGTAGTAGATTTGCCTCTATTTACAAACACTTGGGTCAAGCTACAGTTATGAAATCTAAGAAGCTTTATTTCATCTGTACTTCGTGTACTGAAAAATAATTTATTCGACACAAATAATATTTCACTTTCGTCAAAATTCCTATTATCAAAAACCCTTGCCAATTTTGGTCAAGCAACGTCCTCGGACTCTCAGAGCATAAAATTTAAGAACATTTAAAATCTAAAAATAAACTAGATGTCTGTGAAGATCGTAATTTAAAAATTTTTACCCTTCCCTCTTCGCGTCTAGGCCCCACCCTGGAGAAATTCTTTTTGGCGACGTGCCTACATATGGTATTGTCGGTTAACAATATGTACATTGGAATTTGAAAAATGAAAATAAACATTACTGTGCCTTGAATACAATTTAAACAAAAGAAATTGCATTTTGCTATGGACTATGTATATCGAAATTTCCAAAAGCAATTGCGTCTGTTACATGCTCGCGTGATAGGGAACATAACCTTCAAATAATATTACGAAAAGCGTGTGCCGCATGTTCAGTAAAGAAAAAAGGTAAAGATTGAAAGGCTCGAGAAGATTGTTCTAGGAAATGAAAATTCATTAGAATCTGAAAGAATTAGACTAGGAAGGAGAAAATGAGCCTTTTATCACATAGATAACGGGAACAATGTAATTTAGAGGTTGGAAACGGCCGATGTATTGTTATCGATTTATCGAAGAAATAATTGTGCAGATTGTAACGTACTTGTCCTAAAGACACTGTCATTCTCCTTCTTCTTCTTCTCCTTTTTCGTCGTCTTCCTGACCGGTCCGCCAGATTTTATCTTATAGCCTTTTCCGAACTTCTCTAAGTACGTCACCAAAAGTTATAATAATCCTCGGCACTTGCCGTCACAATTTTGCACTTTAAGGTTGTTTGTACTTCCTAGAAGGGCATGACTCGCACGACTCCGTGTTGTTTTATTCGATCCATCCTCGGAAAATGTGTGTTGTATTTCGGTATTCCTCGTGTATGCCTCGCTGAAGCTTACGCTTAACGCCTATATGTAATAAGATATGCACATATGTATGTACTATACGTCATGCGGATGCACACTCGCAATCAGTCACTCACACACAAATACTCGTTGTATTGTGATTTGTTTGTATTAAAATATGTATGCGCTTGTGAATGAGGGCGAAAACTCGATTCGAATCACTCACTCACAACTAACACACTTTTTCCTTTTTGTGAATCGCAATTTGCATCATGCACTTTTTCTGCGCAGCACATTGCGATGACTTTGACTTGATGCACTTTATGGCCACGAGTGCTGAAGAATTTACGCAATTTAAATCTTTAAATAAATTAATAATGGAATATAAAACTGATTCTGTGAAAATTAGTCTAAAATTCAAAGGCGTCTTTACTTTACTTTCTATTATTTTTTATGAATGAAACAAATGTTTCAAATACAACAGAATGAGTATGTATAGAGTTTTCTCAGAATTGTTTTGACATGTGTGAAGCTCATGTAGAATGTTTAACTTAGAGGTTATGAGCATAATGGGTGGATATTAAATATGTGATTTACATAATTATTTTAATATATAAGTTTTGAGTTTTATAATTTTTTATATTTGATAATAATATAGTATGTATTGTATTGATTGTACATACTAGTTTTGAAATATATATTTTGAGTTTTGACGAATATTTAAAAATGGCGTAGATGCAAAAATGGCGCTAAATTCAAATTTTTGCAAAATGTAAAGATTGAATATTTCAATATTTTTACAAGGCTATTAAATTTTGAAATTTAAGTTTTACGTAGAAGATAAAAAGCTAATAAGACAAAAAATAATTTACATATTTTTTATTAAATGGTTTGAAATTTTTTGTAGATTTTATACAGTTTTTAATTTAAAAATAACCCAGTTTAAAAATATAAAATGAAAAATTATTTTTATCAAAAATAGATACAATGCCCTTAAAATGTTAGTCCAGCAACTTCGTAGGTCTTAAAAACTTTCTTAATTGCATAACAATAGGCTGCTTTCCTAATGTCTAAACACAAATTGAGTTCTTCTGCCGTTTTCATAATACACTGAAAAGTACAATTAAAAAAAAATTAATCACACGATTTTTTACAATATATATTTATAAAAATTGAATGTTAATGTAAATTACGTAAGCAGCAAGTTCCATTGAATGGTCTAGACCACTGTTCACTATGTCTCTTTCGGTTGCGCCGGCTATTTTTTTCTCAAAAGCCTGAGTTGGTTTGATTTTAATATCACCAATTTTTTCTCTTAGCGATTGTTCCACGGAATCTAAATAAAATCGTAAATTAATTGCTAGATAAAAATCAATGCTTCGTAATTTAAAAAAATCAGTTCCCTACCTAAAATATGATAATTGGATTCCTTCTCATATTTGAAGTGTAGTCTTCCAAAAGAGACATGGCTTATATTTTTTAGCCACTCGAAATATGAAACTATTACACCACCTCCACTCATATATAAATCCGGAATTACTAATATATTTCTTTGCTGGAAAACCACATCGGCTGGAGGTGTAACCGGTCCATTTGCTCCTTCAGCTATAATCTAACAAGTAAAATAGGTATGTTTAAAAAAACAAGATGTTAAAATTTTTCTCTATGGAAATATATACTTTTGCTTGAATATTTTCAGCGTCTTTTTTCTTAACAAGTTTTTCAGCAGCAGCAGGAACAAAAATGTCGCATTTTTCGTACATTAAATTTCCCTTTTTATAAACTTCAGCTCCTGCGAAGCCTTCCACTGTATTTTTCTCATTCATATGTTTAATTAGGGCCTGCAAGAATTACAAACTTCTATTCGGATTTCTTTGTAAAAAAAAAAAAAAAAGAATGGAAAACCTTACATTCGGGTCTATTCCTTTTGGATTATAAATCGAATTTTTTCGTAGGATAACTCCAATCAATATCGCTCCAGCTTTTACAAAATAGTGAGCAGCAAACCGCCCTACATTTCCAAATCCCTAAATATATAAACATAAATAAATAAATATATGTACGTAAATTTTTAATTTATAAATGAATAATAATCCTATTGAATTATGTTAAACCTGGACAATGAAAGTTTTGCCCTTAAATCCTGTAGTGAGACCAATTTGCGACATCCACTTCTCTTCAGATATGAAATTTAGAACTGCAAAATATATCCCGTGACCAGTAGCTTCTGTTCTTCCTTGAACTCCACCTTGATTAATTGGCTTCCCAGTGCAAATTGCATGAGCATTTATGTCATTCGTCCCTAGAAGTTACAAATATTATTATAAATATAAACATTTAAATTATTTTCTTAATTCATATTGTAATCATTTAAAAAATAATGTTACCAAGTGTTTTGGCATAAGTATCAGCCATCCAAGACATTTCCCTAGGCCCAGTGTTAACATCTGGAGCAGGAACATCAATTGCTGGACCGATCATGTTCTTTTTAGCCAATTCCAATGTAAATCTTCTCGTAATTCTCTGCAATTCTTGTGTGGAATATTTTTTCGGGTCAATTACAACTCCTGCTTTTGCTCCTCCAAAAGGTATATTACAACATGCACATTTAAAGGTCATTAAGGATGCCAAAGCTTTAACTTCATCCCTTGTTACATCCGATCCATAACGCATTCCTCCTTTTGTTGGTAACCTATTTGAATAAAAACCAAATTAAATTTGATCAATATTAAAATGAATTACTAAAATATTTTTCCAACCAATGTAAATTTTTTACCTGTGTGTATTGTGATGAGCCCTGAATCCAGTAATCATCTCATACTCTCCATTGTCCCTTTGAATCGGAAAATTTACTTCAATAACTGTCTGACAATTCGCCATAACGTCAATAATTCCCTTGACACGTTTTATTCTTTCTTCCTTGGTCATATTTGGATATTTCTCAAGTTCTTTTATAAATGAATCTTCCATCAGTTCAACTGCCCGATGAAAATTGTACTCTACCATTTGGAAAAAATTTGGATCATCCGATTCGCCGATGCCTTTCAAACGATCTGGCATTTTATGTGTGCCTAGAGAAATTCCACCTAGGCTCAAATTTCGCCGAGAAAAGCTCTGTACAACATTTCTCAGCTTTGCTGGCGCCCATAATTTATTCATTTTTTATTTTTGTTGGATCATTAAAAAAAGGATGTCAAAACTAAAAAAAAATCTTGATCTTCGACACACAGGTTATTGTTTCTAAATGTTTTTTTTTAACAAAAAACAAGTGATCAAATTTTTTCCCCGCGGCTTTCAAACATTTTTTCGGATATAAAACTATATATGTATTTGTAAGAATAAACTAATGAGTTAATTTCCAAAAAGAGATAGTGTATATGGTAATGTATATGTTTATTAACATAACTAGACTGTTGTATAATAACAATTTCATTATATAATATACTGCTTTGAAATAAGTTACTTTCATAAATATCTTGAAATCTCCGATTGGATAAAATAGTTGGCAGCACCATATTGACAATGTCAGTTGAAATGTACAAATGTGTATTTAAAATTTCAAAAGAGACTCTTAAAAGTTACAACTCGGGGATAAAAATTGAAATATAAAAATGCGCTGCCTTAATAGTTTGCGGCTTAAGTCATCGAGAATGATCTCGCTGAAAAATATATCTTAAAGCTTAACAGAATTGTAGATAATGTACATATTCCATAGCTTAATTCCTTAATTGTAATCTGTAAACTGTAGACATTAGAATGTTTGCAGTTCGTAAGTTTAAGTATCGACCCGGATATGAACGTCTGTGGTGTAGACAAACATTGGTTTCAGGATCAAGTGCTTTTCTAATGGCGGAGAACGCCCGGACTCTCGAAAATACTGTTGTCGTTCTTTTAATTTAATCCTATTGCTTTCTTGAATAATATCAAGTATTTTAAAAAGATTCAATGTTTTAACTTTCGTGTTTAGTTTCTAAAACGCAAGCCCAGCTTCAGAATACGTGGTGAAGATCTTCTCGATGGAGTTGATGTACGCTGCTGTTCTCAAATCAAGACCGAGATTGAATCGTATCGCAGTTTTCATTATGGCCTGAAAAAAATTAATTGTCGTACATAAAAATAATTCAGAAAATGAAACTTTGTTTCTAGCTAAATAGTGAAAATATAAATAATTCATAATTTCTTTAGTCACTACATTTTTTTTATCTATGTATTGCAATTGCAAAAAAAGGTTTTGAATTCTTGCACTTAATTAAAAAATTTTTAATTTATGGAGTGCAAATGACTAGGGAAATGAAGATTTTATAGGTAGAAAAAAAATAAATTTACCCTTGCTGATCGCTCCATCGTATAATCCAAGCCAGAATGGACGATGTCTTTCTCAGAAGCACCAGAAATACGCTTTTGGAAAGACTCCGATGGCGTAACGGGAATGCGGCCTCCTACGCGACCGAACCTGCGTTCGAGAGATTCTTGGACAGATTCTGCAATAAAGATTAAAAAATGATTTTTAATGTACAATAACTAAGAAAATTTAATAACGAAAATTTATAAAGTTAAATGTTTGAAATTAAAAGTTTAATAGAAATTATAATAACCCTGCAAAAATAATCTTACCAAGTAGATGATAGTTAGATTCTCGCTCGTATTTGAATGTCAGACGACCATACGAGACATGGTTTAAGTTCTTAAGCCATTCAAAAAATGATACAGTAACACCACCAGCATTTATGTACAAATCTGGAATAACAAGAATATTTCTATCGATAAGTATCTTATCAGCGGCAGGTGTGGTTGGCCCGTTTGCAGCTTCTGCGATGATTTTAGCCTAAAATATAAAATTCAAATTAAATATGATTAAAAAAGAAACCAAACATCAATTTGTACGAAAAAAAAGATGACAAATATACCTGGATTCGACCAGCGTTTTCTGTAGTAATAACCTTCTCGATAGCGGCAGGTATAAATATATCACAAGGTTCATACATGAGATTTTCACCTTCATATGGCTTAGCTCCTGGAAAGCCGACAATCGTTCCATGTTCAATGCGATAATCTTCCAATTGCTGTTGATCAAGAGATGATATTAGTTATATTTACCTTGACTACTGTTGGATTATTTCAACAATTAAAAATGTATATAGGGCAAAAACATAATCAACAGTTCCTAGTATTTTAATGTTTAGGTTACTCGTCATATATTCTGCGAGGTCTGGAACAAAGATCTCAGAATGTATGTAATCTATATGTATAATTTATATAATGTAAACTATAACCATGAATTGAAATGAGTATGGTGTGTATGAGCTTTGTGTGACACATTAAGTCTTTAATCTAAAATCGCATCTCGATAAGTAAAGACCTGCCTTCCAAGTGTCTTAAATAAAATTAATATCTTTGTTCTCAATTATTGTGTTATTTCTATAACCATATTTCTAACAACTACAAATAGGATAGATTCAGTTTATAAATGTATCTAATAATATCAACTTACTTTGGGATCAATACCCTCTGGATTGTAGATACTTCCATCGTGCTCGATAATTCCAACGCAAGCTGCTCCAGCCCGATGCAAATAACGCATTGAATGCAAACCTACGTTACCAAAACCTTGAAGAATGAAGGTCTTGCCTCCCCAACCTGGCGTCGTTCCTAAAATCGACCATAAATTTTCCAATTATTAATCCATTAGTTGGAATCCATCCAGCAAAGTTAAACAATATTAAAAGATTGATTTAATTACTAAAGTAAAATACTTATTAAAATTAAATGTTGGAGTTTATTAAGTAAGTTATAAATAATTATTACCGATCATCCCCATGTAATTCGCTTCGTTGATGAAATTTTCTAGACCGTGGAAAACACCGCGACCGGTTGCAGAAATACGACCATGAATTCCACCCTGGTTAATTGGTTTGCCAGTTACACAAGCGTGTGCGTTGATATCTAAATGTCCAATTGTCTTGGCATAAGTATCAGCTATCCAGGACATCTCGCGCTCACCAGTTCCCATATCAGGTGCAGGGACATCAACACCCGGTCCTGAAATAAAAAATTGTACAGTTAATCTATTTGTATTACTTTGGTTTTCAGTTTTATTTTTATTTTTTTTTTTATTTCTACTAAATATAGGGTTCTATATGGATCAAATTAAAAAAAGGGAATACAATAGGAAAAACACCTGTCTAAAAAATGGTAAACCTACCAATGAATCCTTTCTTGGCAAGCTCGAGGGTAAATCTTCTGGTAATTTTTTCAAGCTCATGTTCGGAATAAGACTTCGGGTTGATTTTGATTCCGGCTTTAGCTCCTCCGAAGGGTACATCAACGCAGGCACATTTGAAGGTCATTAAGGCAGATAAGGCCTTTACCTCATCTCGACAAACGTCCATTGAAAAACGAATACCTGAAATTAAAATGAAAAATTGTATTTCACATTACTTTATAAGTAATTAAATAATTACTCTTTATTCATTTTTTTAAACAGACACCTCGCAAATTCAAAACCTATAGATCACATTGTCGATCTTTGACGTCAACACGTCCGCTGAATGGTGACAGCTGAATGCGAAACATTTAGAGCCTAACACGTGGTGCATTCATCTATTTTTATCGACAATGATAAAGAGATTAAAGAGGCAAGAATTATTTGCTTGATAAAATTAAGCAGACAATGCAGTAAAATCCTGTGTACAATTTAATCTCAAAATCTTCTTATAAGTTTTATTTTTAAAATATAATTTCATGGAGTAAAAAATAATTTCTTTCCTTCGGATGGAACAATAAATTTGACCAATTTAAAATATATTATAGTCTAAGTTGAACGGAATTTGTTGTTTTGACTTAACCAGAAAAAACTAACTCTGCATAATGGAAAGTTTCTGAATCTCAATTCTGTAATTTGATCGCAGATCAAATTTTAATTCAGCAAATAAATTGATAATAAAGGAGTACAGTCCCTAAAAAAACTTACGAAATGGAAGAATCATACAAAATAATTTTAAGAGTGTAATACTGATTAAAAAATGGTAGAGTTTTGACGAAATTTAACTATAATTTATATGTTTTATATATCTATTCTGACATAGTGATTTTTCTTTTAATTTCTTCAATGCCTAATTCCTCTAACTAAATTAGTATGTAATTAATCATCGATTGGCAAAAGGTGCAGACAACTTGGCACCGTTAGAGGCACGCAAATCTTTCTTCCATGTGCTCAAAGCTTTCACCTTGCTAATCATCAAACAAATTGAACATCAATTAGTTCAATTACATTGTTATGTGTAATCAGCTTTAAAAGTTATTTTTCTGAAGTAATTAAGAGCAAAAACAAAGTCTGCTATCACACATACTGTCAAACTTGAATGCTTTTTAATTTTTTTAATTTATGGTTTTCATTTTAAATTTGAATTTTGAAATCATCAAACGCGAGGTTTTTAAAATTCATTTAATAATCATCGGTTATATCTATCAAAAGATGGTTAAGATTTTGACAAGAGATTTTAAGATGTTATCCAATATCAATGTCAATGTCTTGAAGCAAAATGACAAATATTAGGTGAGACACATGAGTTTATGATAAGAAGTTGACTTTTCTTTTACAGTACTCTCAATCATGAGAATCATGTGACAGAGTATTGAGCACTTGTTTACTAGATTAGAGAGTCGAGGTTCGTTCAATTTACTAGGACGAGCCCCCAAGTTATTTTTAACAGAGAACTAATATGCTTTCCGAGAAGCTAACTACAAGACTTTAAAATTCATTGGCTTGTGATTTGCATACTTCAAATAATATATAGGTAGTTATCAATAAAATTAGAAATCAATTAATAGCAGCTCTCTAAATAGATTCTAATAATAAAGATCTTATAGTTTTAAAATTTCTGATATTGAGATATGAATTCTTTAACTTCTTTGCAGTAAAATAATTATTAACTTCAATCTTAAATTTCAAATTAAATTTAAATTAAATGAATCGGAAGTTCCAGAATAAGTATTATCATTTTCTTGTGTAGAACTTTATCTCCTCAATAACAAGTATTCTTTACTTGAGTATTGATATTGAAAGCTACGAACATGTTTGTTTTTTTTTCAATTTTGCAAATATATGAATTACTCTGAAGCGTTGTATCAATTTTAGAATTCCCAGGTCTTTAAAAATAGTTTTATACGTCAGCTATATTTTAGTCTTTAAACGAAAAAAAGCGGTGAAACAATTGAGATACCAAGAGAACTAAGGAAGGTATAATGTATGTACTGTTAAGATTAATCTGAGACTACAGCGTCAAGGTTGATTATGAAAAGACCTTAAACTTGTAAATTTACGGGTAAAACAGTCTGAATTCTATTTCACCAGTCATCGATTTTTAGACTAAATGTAGACCAGCTTCAGAAAAAATGGACGATCGTTGATTACATAAGAAGCTTTGAAAATAACACTTCTCAAGAACAATTTCTTGGTTTCTTGCAGTCGATTAAATTAAAACTTTAAACTTCTTATAGGAAATATTAAATACGTAATTTTTCCTGCAATAATTTAATATTTGTTAATATTTTTAAAATGTAATGTTGAAAATATTAAATTCAAAAAGTAATACTTTTAATATAAGAATAAAAGTATATCATTCTGATATGAAAAATTTAGTGTCTAAATATATTTTTAATTATTCGATTCCTACCTTACAGGGCTTTTATTTTTTCACTTAAAAGCAAATAGAGAAAATGCATTTTAGCCAACAGATAAGCGTTCTTTATCGTGTTCTTTATGTTTATTTAGTAGAAAGATATACTATTTACAACGACCAATTAGTTTTTTAATGAGATGTTTAAATTATAAAACTAACAATTAAAATGAATTTTTCGCAGCAGATAAACATAAAGAAAAAGATAAGAAACGTTTATCTATTGGCTAAAATTTCTCAATTTTTTTTTTCATTTGAGATGCCTGAAAAAATGAAAACCGGTAAGGTACGAATCGGATAAGTTATATATGTATGACCTGCAACAATTTCAAATTTTTGTAAAAATAATTCTTCCAATTATAAATTTATAAAAACCAAAATTGCACAGTAGATATACGAATTTTTTTGAGATGTTTTTAAAGACGTGATAATTTAAACTATTGTTCTTGATGATGATAAGGCGGGTCAGAAAATCCTATTGAGCCTATCACTTGTATTAATTAATCTTTCTCATGACCTCTGATACAAGGAGTTACTTCTCATCTCGTATTGTATATGGTATTATGTATATAGAATTGCAATCTTCATAGCCGCAATTTCCAACTAAAACGCACGTGTATTAACGTGTCTAGTTATTGTACGATTAATAAAATTGTAAGTTCAACTAATTCTTGATCAAATAATTCATCAGTCTTTTCAACCTGAAAACAATTTCTATTGCATAATTTAATAAGTTCTATGTATTAGAAAAATGATTAATGAAATTAAAATCATTTAATTTTTGTCAAAATTCAAATTATTTGTTATTATGTTTATTATTAAATCAATGGACAAGAAGTCTTCAAGACTTATTAGTCATAATAGTTACGTCAACGAGGAGTCTTTTATAGTTTACGTCACTTTAAAAGGTTCACAAGTTTGTGTAAACAAATTTTAAAAATTAGACAGTTATTTTTGCATTTGAGGTGCGATTTTCTCCTCTAAGTTAAACTAAATAAGTTAATTCAATTATGACTTGGAATTTTTAGACATTTGCACCTTGCTCTGGAACAAAATTCCATTTGTACATTAAGAAAATAATTTTTTTTATAGTTTGTCATTTTAATAAAGTAAATTAAAACAAACCAAGCGAGCCCTATGCAATCATTTAATAACGGAAACTTGAGTCTCGTGAGATCATTTTAGTCGCCTGACTATTATTATTATTATTAAAACGAGACTGTGAAAACCGAGTGAAAACAACGTAATAATCTCAGATGCGATGTAATTTTATATGTTCGAATCTAAGAAAGAGAAGAAATTTCCAAGAAGTCTACGACAGCGTGTTTATAAAAACTATATACGAGTAAACTAAACAGTAATAATAACTGAGACAAAGAACCTTTAGCTTTTCAATTTGAACATATCTCTCTATGTATATGTCTCTCTAGGCTGGTCTGGTAAGTCTGGTTACTTTCAACAGCTCGCAATGAGTATAAACCTCTGATTAAAAAGATAATTGTGCTGATTAAAATTCTCTGTCAATTATATAACATACCTGAATTCCATAATCGCAATATATTATACAGTAAATATGTATATAATATAATAAAGTACAGAACTTTCCCGATTTTATTTTTAGAATATATAAAAATAAATTCTGTTTTCCTCATACAACCACTTTTTTATATTTTTCAACATATGTGATAAGATTCTGAAAAATAATATTTTTTGAACAAACCTTTAATTATATTTTCGGCTTCTCTTTAATTATTAAAATTTCTAATAAATTTCAAGATTAATATGTGGAACAATCATCGATGTATAATTTTTCCTTGAAAAATTAGGGTTAAACCGATTAAACTTGCGTAAATTTAGTTACTTAAGAAGCCCTTGATATTCTTTTACTCGTATCCTATGAATTAAAGAAGCAATAATCTTATCATTTAGCGTTCCAAATAGTCTCACCTCTTTTTAGATAGCACATTGCCATTTCATTAAATTTGAAGAATTTTAATCTAGAAAACAGGAAATTAGAAATAATCTAATATTAAAAATGCTGAATTTAAATTTACAACTGCTCCAAATAGAACATTTTAAACTACAATATGTACTAAAAAATTTTAAAATCCTGGTACAAAAAGATAAATTCATTCTCATATTCCAGTCTACTGGCCTTGCTGAGAATCTACATGTGTTCAGGATATAAAATGAAATACTAAAATCCTCTTTTTACAGTCATTCATCTTCAAGAGCTAAAGAATGTAACATAAGACTGTTTTTACGCTCCACGAATCCGATGAATCTCGACAATGGCAAATAAAAAAAATTACTAAAAGTGCAAAAAAAACTACTGACCTCCTTTGCAAGGTGTTCGGTGAGTGGAATGCTGAGCCCGGTACCCGGTGATCATTTCATAATCTCCAGAGTCGCGTCTCAAAGGAAAAGTAGTCTCCAGGATATGATCACAGGGTTCCATCATCATAAGGATTCCTTTTACCTTCTTTTTCCGTTCCTCGATCGTCATCCTTGAGCGTTTTCCTACATCCTCGACAAGTTTATCTTCAACAATCATACAAGCTCGATGAAAAAAATATTCGACCATGTCGAAGAATTTTGGATTAGGCGCCGTTGGGACTTCCTTGAGGCGATCCGGGATTTGATGATCGGCATAATTTCGACATTGAATATTCGCAGCGACCGGCACTGCGCGTGTTATTACACCCTGGACAATGTCGGCTCCTTGCACCTGCTTCAGGGCAGCCGACCTCGTCATTCTATTGAAATGAAACATTTTCCACTTTTGAGGAAAACTTAAATTTCCGCTCTAAAATCGGTATGACGATCTTCTTTTTCACTTTTTGCACTTGTTTCTACAGATGGAAGACACGTCTAGAAAACAGCTGCCTAATCGTACGAGTCCAATAAAGTGATGAATAAAGTATGTAGGCCCGGTCGCCCGGAAAGAAGCGTTAAGTTAAGCGCCAAGACGCCAACGTCAAAGTCGTCAAACCGGGTCGGTAAACATAACCTATGACATAGGTTTCGTAGCATGACACCAGAGGTCAGGAACTTAGACGAAAATGGGCGGAAAATTTGAAAATAATACAAATTTAAACTTTTGTAGATTACTAATTATTATAAATGATAAGATCATTTAAATATATTTGAGATGTAAAGAAAAGTGCTTGTTAAGAAATCTGTGGTAATTTCCATAAAGGCAAATTTAGTTGCGACAATTTTATGCTCGCAATAATAAATACTTTTTACTCACACTATTACAGAGGTAAATAATGGGCTACTAACTATTCCTTCGTGATAATGGCCTTTGTAATTTTAGTGAAAAAGATTTATTACGATAATACCTACAGTAAATAACTATAAAAAGTCATGTAATTTGCACAAAGAATTTTACTTCCAAACCTTAGATAAGATAGTACAATAATTATGTATGTATCTGCAATTGATAATATTGATATCTGTCTGACTTTCTGTGCTGATGTGTCTATCCACCACTACTATCCACATCACACATAATCTAGCCATATATAATGTATGTTGTATGTTCATTATTGATGTCACACTGGTTTACAACACAACAGAATTTTTGTAAATGAATAAACTTTGACAGCACAACCGTAAAATATTGATGTAAACGATTTATTGTGATTTGTTGATCTTGCAATTTTAATCAGGAAGTGAGGTTAATTTATTAACGGCTGAAAAAGGTGAAAAACGACAAACAATAAGAATATGTCTTCCTGCGTGCAAAAGTACACGTATTTATTGAGAAGCGGTTTTTCTCGAAAATTATTGGAAACCGGCAATTTAAAAATAACCTCAAATGTGGCTCTAGGTCGAGTTGATAAAAAAGCATTTTTATCCCCTTTGATTGAGTGAGTATTTAATTTTTTATTGTTTGTGTATTGAATACTAATTTTCTTAATCAACTACGTATTAAAAAAACAATTTTTTTGTTTGATATTGGTAGAAGTGAGTTATACGTATGTTTGCACTATTAATTATTCAAAATCGCGAGAAGAGAATACATTAATTCTTTCTTGTTTTCTATTGTACATATACTAATCAATCAGATGTAAAATTACCAGTCGATTTGTAAAAGTTTTACGTATTATGATTCATATGGTAATTCTGCAAATTGATTGCAAACTTGTAAAGCGTAAAGCATTATTATTTCATACTAACTTGTTGAATTTTACAGTGAAAATATATAGATGAGGGCCAGAGTGCATAAAGTTATCAGTAACCGATGTGATAAATTGAAACCGTGCATCGGTGTAAATTTACAACATGTATCTTTGTAATTTTACTAAGAAATCTCAAAAAAGTATAAAATCATGTAAAATTTACAAAGTTGAATATATTATTGAACAAATTTTTAAAGAACTATGTCTATTTTACTTAATTGAGATTGTTTCAATTAAGAAAATGCTGTTAATAACTATTTTCCATGTTTTAGAATGTTAAAAATATGCACAAGGTTATGTTAGGCAATATATAACATTTTGACATAAATGATAACGTTATCTACAGTACAGTAAACTTAAACAAATAATAACATTGCGTAATTGAGATTCAAAGAACTATTTGTTAAAAAATTAATATGTTTTCAGAAATCTTTGATCTCTCTTTAAAGTATTTTAGATATTTTTGAAGATAGATATTACTAAAAACTAATATAAATTAGCAATTATTACTAATAATTACTTAATAGCATTTAATATAATATTTGACAAAATATTCTAAATTCAATACTTAAACTAATGTATATGCAAATTCATAATAATAGATTTAATATTTTATTCAATATTTATTGCATGTAATGTCCAATCAAATAGTTCAAGATTCTATAAATAACTGCACATTATGTAAATATATTTTTATTCACACTAACATATTTGAGGAATGAAAACCGGCTTTTCTGGTTGGAAACCAGTTTTTACTAAAAGTATAACTCAAGTATATTCGGAATCTGAACTTGTATAATGAAAACGATATTTATCTAAAAATTTTTACTTAAATATTTACTGTTCATTAATTCTAACTATAATTCTTCAAGAGTATTTTTTTTTATTTTCAACTTTCAAAACTTTGAATTGACAATCATATCGATGAATTCCTCTTTGGATAGATCAGGATCACAATGTATTGCTGTCTGAGTTCCTCTATGAGTTATCGATTTTACTACTACTGTTTCGGAATCACTGATTTTTGGTTCTCTATTAATTAAAACCTTGAAAAAGAAAAAAGAATCTTGTATTATTAAAGTTTCAGTCACAATATGTTTTTGAAAAATTTAAATTTCGCAAATTTGTTAGGTTTTTAGGTAAGTATGTGCAAACATTAAATGTCAGATGTTAAAATTTTCTAAAAATAAAGTGATAATTTACTTTGCTAGAACTCTTAAGACTATCATGTTTATCTTTTTTTGCCTGTCTTTCATGCGGCATTACGTCCAAGCTCCAAATTGATGCAAATTTTAAATTTATTGAGTATTAGTTTAACCTGTGGTAGTAATATTGAGATATTGTCAAATTATTTTTCATAGCTGCCTTCAGTGTGGAAGGATAATCCATAAAAATATATGTATTTCAATCAATTGACATAATATGTATGTGAGTGTCGTTTAACAAATTTAAAATTATATTTTTAAATAGTAAATCGATTTCACTTTCTAAGCTCATGAAAAATTTATTAAACAACAAGATATATCTAAGCCTTTTGTATTTTTAAAAAAAAATCTCTGGTATGCATTTAATTTTTCAAGCTGAATCTCAATTAAAAATAATAAAACCTCATCAAGCAAGTTTGCCAAAATTAAAATTTTGTATAATTAGTGCAAATATATTTATGTTTATCATCAAATACAAAATCTTAGAATATATTTCTTTGAAGCAATTTATACAATAGATTTTTTGTACCTCAAATCTTTTCATAGATTCCATGCATGACAATCAGGGGTGCGTGACCTTCCATATTCTTATTGTAATTTCAAAACGTCTTTAGAGTATAAAATAAATAGTACAAGTTGGAAATCTGTCCAGTACTCTGTAGTTTGTTGGATTCTATCACTAGAATATTCGATTTTCCTCACTGAAATGTCTAATAAGTACGATAAATTCAATTTCTTTTACATATATAAGTGCTGTACATTCTCTTATCTGGTGTCAAGAATACAGTAACATGTCAACTAATGAGAATAATTATGCAATATTTTCCAGATCTGCAAATGTTCAAATGGTACATACTGCACCTAAGGCTAGTTGGGTCACTAGCAAAGATGAAAGTCGAGAAATGATGGCAATATGGCCTGATATCGTCAGAGATCTTACAGATACTGGTCGTCATCTTGACATTCCTGATGTCACGAGATGGCTCACAAAGGTACATTGTCCTCAAAATAATAAAACAGTTGACTTCAATTCATGATCAATTAGTTATTCTTAATTTATTTATTAATCTTCTTTAAAAACTCCAGCTTAGAATAGCAGTAGTCTTAATGATAATTAAAAATTAAAAAGCAAATCTTATGTTAATTTGATTTCAGGTGTTACAATATAACGTACCGTGTGGAAAGAAAAATCGCGCTTTAACTCTGGTCTATGCGTATAAACAACTTGCTTCCCAGGATCAATTAACCGAAGAAAATATTCGTTTATCTCGTATTTTAGGATGGTGCTGCGAAATGGTAAGAAATGATAAATTCAAAAGATAACTTTTAATTAAAAACAAGCTAAAATATTATCTCCTTTAATAGTAAATATTACATTATTGAATTTTATTTAATAAAAAACGTATTTATTATTGTATCAGGATAAGTTTTATAATATAATATGTTTTATAATATAAAATATTTGTAATATTGGGAATTCTTTGCAGTATCAAGCGTTTTTCTTAATAGAAGATGACATTATGGATAACTCGGAAACACGTCGAGGACAACCATGTTGGTACCGCAACAATGATATTGGACTTAAAGCAATTAATGATGGTATTTTAATCGAACAAACGATATATCAACTTATTCGAAGGCACTTCAGATCAAAACCCTGTTATCTAGATATTTTGGAAACATTCCACGAGGTAATTGTTAGCTCTAGTTATCAGTAACTAATTCTACAGTAGAAAATAGAATTTTTGAAAGTAAAAATAACAAATACAATTCTTCTTGTAAAATCTTTTCAGAATATATACAAAACTGTACTTGGACAATCAGTGGATTTAATCTCTACCAATTTCGGAAAGAAGCCTAATCTTAATCTCTTTACTATGGACCGTTACAACGCTATAGTCAAATATAAGACTGCATATTATTCATTTGTAATGCCAGTAACCTTAGCTATGTACTTGGTAAATTGTTCTCTTTTATCTTTAGAAAACAATGTTTTCTTATCTAATTTTGCTTTGAATTATATATTTTCTGTATAATAAAAATTTTAATTTTAGGCTGGAGTTAAAGATCCTGAAATGCATAGACAAGCAAAGACAATTCTGCTCGAGATGGGAAATTTCTTCCAAGTTCAAGATGACTTTCTTGATTGTTATGGAGATTGTCAGGTTACAGGAAAAATTGGAACTGATATTCAAGAAGGTAAATGTTCGTGGCTTGTAGTGGTCGCATTGCAAAGAGCCACACCCGCCCAAAGAAAAATCCTAGAGGTATGTATATACGTATCATAATTTATTAAATTCTACCCTAATTCTGAAGTTAAGATGGGTAATCGAATATTGAAGAAATAACCAAAGAATAAGAAAGAGTGGTTTGAATTATAGGATTGCTATGGAATTGATGATCCAGAAAAAGTTTCAAGAGTGAAACAATTATACAACGACTTAGGATTGCCAACCACCTATTCTGTCTATGAAGAGGAAAATTATAATTTAATGAATACTCATATACAGCAAATATCTCGCGGCCTTCCTCACGATCTTTTCTTTAAATTACTCGAGAAAATCTACCGAAGGGACATGTAAAATGTCCTCCCTCAATAGAAATTGGATAAAAAATAGCAGATATATTTAAAAGGTCAATTTTAATTTTACCAGTTTATGCATTCCTATCCAATTGTTTAATTGTAATCTATTTTTCTTTTATCTATAATACCACTTTATTTTACTAGTTCAACTACTTAATAAAATTTCTATATTTTTTAGTTATTATGCAAAAGCAATTATTAACTGAGGATTAGTTCGTACATTCTACGTGTGTGATAAATAAAAAGAAATTATATATTTTATATCTTCTCTTTCTATAAGAGAATTTAAAAAAATATACTGGTGTTTTTTTATAAACAAAAAAAATCTATTCAAATATAGAAAAACAAACGAAAACCTTTGTAAAGAGTGAAATATTCTTTAAAAATAAACGATATTTTTCAAACAACTTTTATTACTTATGTCCTTTTTTTAACCCTAAATTGGTATTTTTATCTTTTCTGTTTT
This sequence comes from Synergus japonicus, assembly GCA_900474275.1. Taxonomy (NCBI): domain Eukaryota; kingdom Metazoa; phylum Arthropoda; class Insecta; order Hymenoptera; family Cynipidae; genus Synergus; species Synergus japonicus. Next base: position 41,488 of record UCOH01011272.1, read on the forward strand.
CTTTTATGTAAGAAGGAATTTTTCTTCGTATTCGTTCGAATTCTTTTCCGCATGGTTTGTTTCAATTTTGGTCGTAGGGTTTTTAAATCTTCACTTTGCTCTGATCGCTTACTGAAGAATTCTTCACATTCTGAAATACAATTGAAAATATTAATATAAAAATATAAAAAAGCATCTATTTGAAATTAAGTTTCTTTAGTTCAGTTTACCTTTAAATTTAGGATCGTCGACAACGAATAGAAATCTATCATCCTTTCCATAAAGTTTGGGAAACTGTATCTCACGTTCTGATTTAAAATTGCTTTCTTTTGTAGAAAATTTTGAATGTGGTTCCTCATCATCTGAAGAATCGTACTTAAAAGCTTTATTTCCATTGAAGTTAAATCCAAATTGCTTTTCCGTCGTCTCACATTTGTACGCAACTTCATGCTTTTCAGTACCTTAAAAAAAATTGCATTAAAAAACTTACAGCTATTTTAAAATACATATTTTATTGTGCAAGCTAATAGTTAAAAATTTACTTAGATCTGTTGATTCTTTGCCCAGCATTTTTAACACACTAAACTGTTCTCCTTCAGCTAAAGCACTCGTCAACTTATCAGAAACTGAAAAAAAAACTTCTTTTGAAACAGGTAAAGGTTCAGTTTCTTTAGCGTGTTCAGTTTCTATTTTCTTCTGTTTTTTAATCTTCTCAACTTTCTGAGGAACAATTTCATATTGATGATGATTCTCCTCGGTTGGATCGTATCTGATCATTTTTGCTCTGTTGACATTTAATACAGTTTAATGCATATTTTTCATAACAAATTTTTGTAAATTTTAGAATAATATAATACCTTTTAAAACTTTTGTTGGATTCATCATGATTTTTAATTTCAGTAGAAATCGTTTTTCCAAGTACGTCCCCTAAAATTCCTAATTGAATCCTTCTTTCTTGGGAAACCTCAGTCTCTTCTTCTTTAAGTTCCTCAACGATATCTTCATCTTCGACAAAACGATCATCCAAAATAAATCGTTTGTCATTTCCAGTTGCCGATTGAAGCTTGGAAAGCTGAAATTATTATAAAAACACGCACGTGTTGTTTAAAACACTATTTCAATTTAAGATTTCAAAAGTAAACGTACAAAACTGTAAGATTTAAAATTGTACTCTGAAAATAACTAACCTTAATTTTAGCTTTCGTATTATGTTCATCATAATCTGGGAATCTGATTTCCTCCCCTTCTTCATCACTATCCCAGCATAATTTCATTTTCTTTGGAATCCCATTATCCTCCGTCGATTCTGAATCATCGAAAATAATTTTTTTGCTTTGCTTCGTAATATCCTGGTATAAAAAAAATATAAATTTAGAAAGTAGAAGTCTTTATAAACAATTGTAAAATAGCAACTTACGATAGTTTTTAAAGCATTTCGCACTGCTTGTTCTTTTGCTTTAAAAGCTTCTTTTTTTGCTTTTAGCGATGCCAAGCGTTTTCTTTCAGACTCGCTAATTTCCGGATTTTCAAAACTGGTTTGATCTTCTTTCACTCTATTTTCATAGAATTTTTTCTGTGGTACAGCCGGAGATAAAAATTCACTTTTTCGTTTTCTTCTCTCTTGATAATCTGGCTGCACATCATTTTCAAAATTATGATTTTTTGAGAAGTTTTCTTCATTATCAAAAAAGTTTTTTGGTGCTACGGAATGTTTGTCATTGGTTTTTTTCGTTTCTGCGATATTATTTTTAAATTTTTCCTGTTGATTTATGTATCCGGCATTGTTAAATTCAATAAATTTACTATTATTTGGTTCGAATTTTGACTCTGTAAAATTTGCTTCTTTTTTTCGAGCGGCTTCCTCTCTTTCTCTTTTTATACGTTCTAGGAAACTTTCTTTTGCAATTTCAACCTGCAAACGATTCCCTTCTATGAGAGTTTCATTTACTTGTCTGAAACCTAATATATTTTTTAAAATTAAAGCAATTTACATAGATCATTATATATACTATTTTATATGTACTTACAAGTATTTAAGTTTTTATCCGAAGTACTGATTGTGACAAAAGCAAATCTGTTAATTTTGTTATTTTCTCTAATATCTTGTTTCTCCTTTAAATCAATCTTTTCGACTTTTCCAAATTTAGTAAATAATTCAGTGATTTTCTCATCATTTACACTTGGGGATAGATTTTTTAAAATCAATCTATAAGACTTTTCCATTGTGTCTATAATTTTTTGTGTCTGCAATCAAAGTAGAGGTTAGGAAAGACAAATTAACTTTTGTAACAAGAATTTACTATATAGTTCTATTTTTTTACTGTCTTTCTTCAAAAGGGTTAATTAAACATAACCTGATTATATTCACTAGAAATATTTTCTATTTATTATATATATTTAATGAAACACTTCAAAAACACCAAAAACATACAGGCAAATTGCACGTGTATCAGCCAACTTGTAAACAGTAAAATTTCATGAAACTTTCATGGTCTTGTGAAAGATTACGGAAACATTACAATGTTTCAAAGATGGCGGCAAGAAAATTCAATATGTATGTATATATCATATATACATATATTTTTAAGATTCCATTCTAATTAGAAAAAGTTTTAATTTATATGACTTATATTAATCTAATTCTTAATGTTATTAACTATTTTCCTAATTTCTATTATAGTCGGACCTTGATCATTTCACTATTTCGGGGAGGGTGAGAAGATTTAAGGTAGCCCAGAGGGAAAATGATAGAGTTCCGATTAAAAAAAACCGTCATTTAAAATTATATTTTATATGTATATATTTAAAAAACATGTGTTTTATAAAATAATCATTCTTTAATACATATAATTAGACACCATAGATAAATTACAGTTGTTATATTACAGTAATCGAAAAAAAATCAAACTTCCGAAATGAAATTGCAATTTGTAGTTTATTTGAATTCATTATCTTTGGTAAAAAAAAAAGAATATTAAAAATAATCACTGTAAACAGTTTGTCGATAAAAAAAAAAAAGAAAAGTAGTTGTGATTTTGTTGAGATCAATAATTTTCTCCTCATTCATAAAAGAATTATAATTCTCACTTTATAGATATTAGAAATAGATGCCGGGTCAATATTTGTTTTGAATTTTCTCAATTCTTCCCTTAATGTCTTCCATAATATGATTCAATCCTTCCAATTCTTGTTCCAGACAATGTATCCTTTCGAGTACGATATTTAAAATTTTTTGAAGATCTTCTTCGGTGTCGATGTCATCATCCGCAGCTTTTACTTTTTTTTGTGAAGGAGGTTCAACATTCTTTTGAGGTATTGAGCTAACTTCCGCAGGATTGCTGGATTTATTCGAAACTTCATCGTCAGGTGCGCTTCGTTTTCGTGTTTCATAGCGTCTTTTTCTGCCATCATCTTCCTGAGGTTTCTCAATGATAATGGGAGTGCCTAAAAGTCGAGACGGTATTGCTGAAAAATAATATAATGATTTAGTAATCTTCTCACAAAATTTATTAAATAAAAGAATAAATTTGTAGATTATTGATGTAGTAATTTACCATTGGGTTTTAGTTTTCTCTTCATTGGAACTTGTGCTACTTTGCTTTTGAAAATAGACACAAAATCATCGTTTACAAAGTGCTCCGAACATATGTAAGCGTTTTCGTAATTATATGGAGTTTTTCTATAGCATTTGTTTATCCAAATTTCTTTGTAATGTTCGTCTTTTGGAAACATATGATAAGAAACGTTCTTCTTAGCTTCGTTATTAACTGTTCGAAAGGATGCATTTCTACAACCAGGAACGGCACACTGGACCCCCATTCTGTAAATAGATTTTTATTTCACGTTAAAAAATTAATTCCACGTATTTAAAATTTGATTAAAATTTAATATTTGTAGAACAATGTTCTAATTTTAACATTCAAATATTCCTCGAATGTTAACGGAAACATAAACGGAATTCACAAAAACTAATTAGGTTTTGAAAGAAATAATTCAAAAGGGCATAAACAACAATAGAAAGTGAGTTTTGTTGAATGTATTATGGTAGTTGAAACTTCACTTAAATATTTTGAACGACAAAATCCTAACTAGAAATTTCTAAAGATATGATTTAAAGAATCTTGATAAATAATGTACAAAAGAAGGACATTAACTATATATTACTTAAATAACGCAGGAATGAAAGATAAAAAAATATTTGGAGTACTTTTTGAGGTTATAATGTAAGCGAATAATAGAGATTAAATAAAGCTACTTACATTTGTTTTGGAAAGGATGAAAATTCCAACTTATAGACTGTAGTACTGCGTTAATTCAATCACTAAACTATACGTTTTTATAAGTGACGATTTAACAGAAATAATACAAAAACTCCAAAAATTCGATAAACAGTAAACATTTGATATATGCTGCGTCTGCCTTACGGAGTATCAGAGTCATCAGCGTCATCAGTCATCATGGCTTCCCCCAGCCTGCGCGCGTCGCACGCGTTGGTTCCTCTGGAGAAATTCAGTGCTCTCAAACGGGGCTACCTGCGCGCACAGCATGTGTTGGCTTACCGGTGGAGAAATTCTTCCATTGGTCCATTTAATTCAATTTTGAATCGCGCGGAAGATTACAGTCATTTGCAGAATTTCTCCAGCAGGAAGCCAACACGTGCTGCGCGCGCAGGTAGCCCCGTTTGAGAGCACTGGAGAAATTCTGTAATTGGATGTAATCTGTCGCGCGAACTAAAATCGAATTAAATATTTGCTTCGGAAATATTAAGGGTGTTGGATCCAATTTATTATCTTTTCCAAACGACAAAAATGTGGACCAAACAAAAGATTACCGAAAGATTTTTTCCAAAGTTTGGAAAATTGGGGTATAATCGTGAAGTTAGCACCCAAAATTTGAATATTACACATTTGTTTTTGTTTATTTGGTATTACTGCCAACAAATGACAACAAACAACGATTATTTCATTGTTGGTAGAAGGGCAACAATTAGGGCAACTTTATGTGTATTTATACCTTACCATGCTTCAATTTTCAAATCTTCAAACCACCCTTGAAATTTTTCTTCGCTCCCTAAAGATGTCAGGATCATTCGAAAGGACGAAAGCTCAAAAGCTCAGTACAAGTACACTGGCTGTTGAACGGTCGTCACCCCCATCCCTTTGTGTTCTGTACATACGCCCCATGCTGTCATGCGCTCAGCTCAGTTCAAATGGCGCAGCCGCGAGAGAAGGTCTTATTCGGACCTTAAAATCACTGTTTTTAACTTCAAAGTGACACAAAGTCGCTAAAATTTGCTCTCCCTATCAACTTCACTACTTTAAATCTAACTTCCTCTCTTAAATTCACTTTCTAACTCTAAAATATCATCATTAAAACCCTTTCAAAATAAACCTATCGAACAAAATCCGTTGTGGCCATTTTGACTTGAATTTAATGTCTTCAACACCAGATGTCGCTGCAGTCGACTCAGCCACCCTGCTTCGCTTTCGCCCGCGTATCCGATCTGTCCACGGGGATGTCCGCGATTTTCAATCTGCCGTGTTTCGTGCGTGTCTCGTAACGTGCAGTAGTGACAGGATTACGCGTGTGAATCGATCGTGAGAAAAAGAAACCGTAATTTGTCGGAAAAACGGGAAAATAGTGCAACCCGTGAAGAGGGTGAATGGAGGGAGCCTTGTTGTGTTCCAAAGGCGGATCCTAAGTGTTCATTTCTCCAATAAAAAGTAAACTTGCAAATGCAAAAGAAACTTTATCAACAAATTGTATTGTGTCTTTGATGTGTGGGGGGGAGAGAAACAGTGGAATTGTTAATTGTGAGTCCAGAGTGAAGAGGGAAAGTCGAACGCTCGAGAGAGGAAGTCGGGAGGGTCGTCCACCATTTTGGGTGCGCGAGGTTATTCAGCAAGACGGAAACGGACTTTTCCACTGGAAGTGCGAGCCCCTTTGAGTCGGAAAATGAGGCCTTCGAAATAGCAGATTAATGTTAGAGGCAAAGTTAGAGAAATGGAACTTTAGAGAGATGAATCTGGGACTCGTTGCCACGGAAGAAACTAGGCTAATGGCGAAGGCTGTTTTCCACCCCGTAACCTCGATAACGAATTCTCAGTCAGCTGGTTCTGCTTCCAGGTTGATGTGAATTGAAAATCGGAAAGTGCGGAAAATTTAAACCGGAAAGGGAGGAAAATTTCAAACCAATGATTCGATTTTTTTCGAAAGAAAATTTATAAAATTGATTTTTAGGTATATTGGTGTTCTTAACATGAAATGTTAACTTTGTTTCGAGTATTTAAATTCTGTTTTTCGCGAGTTTTTTTTTCTGGAAGTTATAATGAATTTTTGGATTTTATGGTAGTTTATTTAAGAGCGTAATGTCGGATGTGCTCTTGAGTACAAATTGGATGAAAAACGAGATGTTCCGTCCGATGAAACGAGGTCATATGGAGGAGGAAAAGCTGGACTGAAAAACGATTTGAATTCAGAGAGATGGATTTTCGTTGAAGTTTCGAGAAGACCGGAAGTGTTTAGCATAAGTACGCTTTTCCGGTCGGCTTTCCAAGCGTGGTTTCGTGTTTTGTGTGGGGAAGAAATTCAACGTTTCTTCTGTGGGACTCTGGTGTGTTAAATAGAAAGTTGGGGGTAGCAACAAACATCCAAGGAATTGCCAAGAGTGAAAATGGGACAAAGTTGTTCAAATCGTGAGAAATGCAAGTAGATTTTTGTTAATCGGAGAAATAAGCGATCTTTGATAACAATGCATTTTTATAATTTTTATGAGTGAACTTGAGTGTTGCAAAGTGTGTCCAGTGTTTTATTTTTGTTCATCTTGAAGGATTAGCCGATTGGGTCTACTTTGTTCTTTAAGCAGTGAGTATTAAAGATTTTACTGGGTAAATGTAGGTCTAGAAATTAAAAAATGTAAGAAATGACTGACTGTTTATAGAAACTATAAACGGATCGATAATGATTCATCACAGTAGAACAAAAGACTGAGTACATTCTTGACGAACTATACATATTTCGTTGCATCAATTTAATAAATCCTAAGTGCCAAATTAACTATATTATTTATAGCACGTGCTAAAACAATTAACAAATTCAGAGCTGTATTATTTAAAGATAGGCTTTAGAATTTTATTAGGAATAAAATATAAATAAAAATTGCAAAACAATTCTCAAGAATACAAAAAATAATGGAAGCAATTTAAATTTTGCGAATAAATATAATTTTCCTCGATAGTTAGAACAAAGAATTTCACTGAAGGAGGATGAAGAAAAAATAAAAAATACTTTTTGTTTCTTCTTCTCATTTTGCTTCCTCTAGTTAGTTAGTTTGTCTCTTTGCTTTTTTGATACGACCTTTGCAGCGTGTAATACGACGTAAAGTTACATTGAAAGTTTAATGCGAAATCATCGAACATGAAAAGCTGGCAAGGTTCCAATAGACGTTGCCGACGCTCCACGTCTTTTCCGGTATGCACTTACAACCTTACACAAATCTTTGAAAATGTAGAAACGAAGTTATTGGAAATGTAAATTGAGACTCGTGACATGTAAAGACCTAAAGTGAATTTATAAAGTTGATTTAAAAAGTTTCATTCAGAACTTTCTAAATCTGAAAACGACGAGTTGAAATCGGATTTTCCGAAAAAAATCTGAGTCATTTCAAAGAATTTCAAATTAAAGAATAAATACAGAAATCGTTTTTTTAAATTATCGCTTATTAACTTATAATTTAAATACATATTGGATTGTCAAGAAACTTCCTTTCCTTCTTTCTATGGCTGACGATAACCGACTTGTTCTACTAGACAGTAGTTCTTCGCTCTTATCGCTCGAATTTAGATCGGCTTGTTTTCTACATATATCGATCTTTATGTTTTGTTCTTAGACCAAAAGTACTTAGTCTTATTACACAACCACTAACACCGACATTATCTTCTTCTGAATTTATTTTCGGTTCGTGCAGCTAATTTTATTATATATATATATATATATCAGAATTAGTTTCGTTTGTACAAGATTTGAGATTAGGGGCTTTTAGGAAAACAAATTTTCTTTAAGGACATGTGATACTTTACCATAAGAGTAAATTAGTTAAAACAATTATACATTCATAATAATAGATATTTTGAGCAAATAAGAGTCAATAAACCTTCGTTTATATGATACGAAGATTTATTGACTCTTGTTAGCTCAATATATTAGTTATTATGAATGTATAATTGGTATAACTAATTTGCTCTTATGGTAAAGTATCACATGCCCTTAATGACGAGTTCGTAATTAAAGTAGTAATTATCTTCTGGTCTCTAAAGTAGGAGTAATTATAATGACTGGATAGTTACTAGTTTTTTCTATAATAAAAATTATAGGGATGAATTAAAAACATTTTTGAGAAAATTGGAAAAATTTCGGAAAAGAGAAAAGAATTGGTTTACAGTAACTATAGGCTTTTTTATAATGAGTCAATATCTGTGACAGCAATAAGAATTGTAATAGTGATTGCAGGAAGATAGATGGCTTTAATGGTAGCATCAATATCTGTCACTTTGTTGCGGCATCTTGGCATCTTCTGGATCGCCTCTATTATCCCATATCTTAGCTAGAAATTTCGCTTTGCACACCTTACAACCCGTCCCACCCATTGCAACATAAGGCCATGAATCATGTGCTCTTGCATAAAATTGAATACGATGCACTCGATATAAATCAGAACGACCACCGCGACGCGTTATTTTTCGACAGTTTGACGGAAATCTATCTGTTTTTCTCATAGTTTTCGTAACAAAATGTGAAATCGAGAGATAAATGAACAAATTCTCAAAAAGGCTTGTCTGCAAATTCTGTGAAAATAATTTCGACTAATTTCGAAATAAGTGAAAATTAAAAAGAAGATTTATAAGTTTATTTTTAACTTTACATTAATTTTTTCACGCAAAGTATTGTTTTATTGCATGGAACATATATGCTGTTATGATTATAATCGCATGAACATTATTATTATGCTTGACGTTTTAATGGGAATGGCCTTTTCTATGCGAACTGATTTCATTTTATCAATGTGGATTAATCTCGCAATGAGGAACACATCTAAATCATAATTTAAAATCGTCTGACTTATTTATTACTAATTTGAAATTTTTAACTTTTTATAAATGAAACATTTCCGTTTCAAGTCTTATGCTTCAGCTCTTCGACTCTTAACTTTGTCTAACTTGGTTTGCTCTTTTTAAAAATTTCCTTTCGTTTTGCAAGCACCCTGTTTGCTTAAAAAAGATTAGTCTTCTACTTTTCTTGTTTCAAGCTTCTTAGTTCACTTCCTGTTGTCTTTCCACGTTGAGTATAAGTAACGCTCGTAGAGCTCTACTTCCTTCTGTAATTGTGATTGCGATAGAGCTCACTACCGCTTTCTCGCGTCGACTCGGATTAAGAAGAAACTTGGAAATGAAATGATTTTCATACTGTTATCGTCCCTGGAAGTAACCGCCAGGTTGCTTTTCTTTGCAACTGCAATAAGCATTGCCCCAAATGAAATGAGTTTTTTTCACAGCATTTCTATGTCAAAAGTAGTTCCAGCAGAAAGTAAATGAAGCTTAAAAAGAGAAAAATAAACTAATAGAGGTCGTTTTATTCATAATTAGGTATATCCACTGTTCCAGAAATAATATACTTGAATTAAAATCGAAATTGAAATAGTAAAGTACATAAGTTCTTTCAGCAACAAACTTTGTCCTTAGAATAATTATGATTCTGTTTGGCCGAAAGTAGGATGTTTATGATCGTCGGACGGCCTTTTTTCTATGTGCTAGTTCCATCAAATTTCTTCCGGAGCACTAAAGTTAATAGTAGAAAAATGCCAGAAGCAACCTATTATTTTCGAAAGGTAAATATCAGGGGAGTTGAAGAATAAAAAGAAAGATAGGGAGAGAGAAATGTTTTTGAAGTATTACAGTCTGAGTTACATACATACTGCTAATTGTAGTTCCATTAATAAGATGATTTCAAAAGCTAAAAAACAACCTAGAAGCTTTTTCCATTTGATGTTTACTTTGAAGATTACGTCTGCTTCAAAACAAAACTCTGCATCACAACTACTGGTGGTGTATGCGTAGCCGGGCTTATGTGATTCTGCGTTCACGATTCCAGCGAATCAATAACAACCGAGAGCGTAACAATACAGAACCCACAGTTATGGCTCTGAGGTCGCTTTTCCAATTTATGCAAACCTTCCCTCGTATTGCTTTCGTTTTCGTGTCCATTCCTATATTTGAAGAGTTTCTTTCATTCTATTTTACGAAAACCTTGTTTCAGTAGTAATGATTTTCTTCTGTTATTAATTCCTGGATCGACAAATTTAATACTGCTGTTAACTACCAAATCTATATATTTGCATAAAAATTGAACTTTATTGTTGGACAGTTAAAAAAGAATACAGTTGAAAAGCTGTGTTTTTTAAAGGACTAGCTCGAGCTTTATGTATTAATGGTTTAAGAGTCGCGCATTTTTTTTTCTGTACAAGAAAAAAAAATCTCAGTGAAGCAGGTCCTTGAGTAGAGCAAATTGCAGCCTGGCGACAATTTCTTAATGTTAGGAAACAACCGGCTAGTTTCTTGAGAGCAAGAGAGATGGTGAACTTTGCAAGTGGAACTAGTTCTCTCTTCTCTAATCCACAACGCGAGGTCAAGCCGCAACGATCGTCCAAGGAGCCACTTGGCTCACAGAATTTGCGCCCTGGGTATGCTGCAAACGAGCCTTAAACCCGCGTCCACCCCTATTTACACGAAAACTTTGCCAAAATTAACGCTCACGTAACGACGACGCTGGGCAGGATTGCAGCTGCCGACACGGGAGGGCAAATATTTGACCTGAAAATCTGCGGAAACACCTGTGGTCGTTATTACAAATATCGTCACGTTGTACAATCAACTTTGCCTCTTGCCTCTTCAATTTATTTTCCCCTTCGTCTTTGTTTTATTCGCAATCGAACTACAGAGTAGTTCGTCCAGCTTTCACCCAATCAAGCCTGCTCGGAAAAAACTGTGATGGTTGTGACAACAGAAATAGTAAAATATATAGTACAACGATGAAGTGATATTTACGTTATATTAATAAAAATTATATTAGTAAAAACAGTGTATTTAGACTTTGATGCGAAAAAATCAGATTAATTAAAGTTCCGTAACAATTAAGGGGAGGGGGGGGGGCTGTCATTGCCTGTGATTACGTTAGCGTTACACTGAGAGAACTTTGATTTTCCCTGAAATGTGGTTAGCTTCGTTGACATGATTGTTCAAATGACAAATTTGCACAATGCACACATTATTTTAAGTTCATTATCGTGACGTAATTCTATATTCAAATCAGAACAGTTTATATGTATATTTAGCGGAAATTCTGGCTTATTTCTATCTCCAATTCTCATCACGCTAAGGGCGTTTTTCCAGAATTTACATTAAACTCCTCATTACGGTACATAGCCTGGCTTAATTGAAGTGCAATTTATATAATCAAAATTTGATTTTGTTTATTCATTTCAATTTGGAGTATGGAGTTCATTCTGTAAAGTCTTTACTCTTCGGCAGATGAGCACATTTCCTAATAATATTCGTGGAGAACGATCTTGAAGTGCACCATTGAGAACCAAACGCCAATTTGCACCGACAGTCAGACGATTATTATGCAAATGTCTAGCTTTCGGCCAGCAAAGCCGCCATTAGTTGGAAGGTGCCTTCTGCGTGCATACTACATTTGGCATTCAGGAGATTTTGTCTAAAGTCAAGCTTCCGAATAAGCCACAGAAATGTTCATTATTCCCTTCTTCATCATTACGTCATACTTATTATTCGTTAAAAAAAAATATTCCCTGTAAATAATATCAACATATTTTGTTAATTTAATCTTAAAGATTAAAAACTACAATTTTCAAAATTCTGAGAAAAGCTCAGAAAAAGCGTATAAAAATCTTCTTAGAAAATTTCTCACACGTGATTAAACCTCGATTTCTTCACTGTAAATTTGCATGGTTACAGTTTATTGATTTAAACCCGACTGATACGATCTCGAAATTTCACTGCGGTTTACAAATTGCTCGAGCACGATCTGAAAAGTACACCGGAGGCCAGTTTGGTTCGGTGAATAATGTCTAGCTGCAGTTTTTTTCTTTTTTGGCTTTTTTTTCTTTCTCTATTCCCCGTATCGTTTCTCTCTTTCCCATCGGTCTGGTTTAATCGACGATTCACCGTTGAGCCTCGGGGATTTAGTGGGTGTCTCGAAATTGGATCGTACGCTTTGTCAAATCCAGCAGTATGCGAATGTGTATGTATAATGTATATATATATATATGTACGTGTACTGCAAGCGAAGAAGAAGTTATCACTTGACAAACTATAAGCTAAGTGATCCGAAGTTGCACTGCAATTTCATTCCAGAAGACTTGTTTGGCAAATAATTAGTTGCGAGAGAGAAATAGCTTCAAATATCAAGCACTTGAAATCTTGAGAAAAAGTTTTCCTTAACGTGAGACACGACACCTCCCTTCTTATCGCTCTTAGAAATTTTCAAAAATTTACCAAACTTTAAGTGTCGTAAGTAAAGTGGAAAATTATGTTTTTGATACTTTTAAGTGTCCATAACTTAAATTTTAACTATAAAAATGAACTGCAATTTGACTTGCTCTTTCATCATTTAAAAGTGAATCTAGAAATGAAAGCCTCAATTTAAATTATGATTAAAATAGTCTCGGGGAATATTCTAAGGGGGAATATCTTGAATAGTAAATACCGTAGGAGAAGGGCATGTGTAAATGATAATATGCAGCATCGTGCGTGAAGGGATGTTGCTGCATCTGCAATTGCAGCCAATGCACCCAGCAGAATTCATTGGTAGTATCTGCATATTCCTGATAGAGCATTAGGGTATTGCTCTCGGTTCAGGATCGTTCAATAGGGAAACGTAACGTCCTGTCCTCGGCTCGGTTCGGTTCGGTTCACATGATACGATTCATTTCAAAGCCTGGAATCGCTTATAGTGAGACCCGATGTGATTCGCCCTCAATCCGGCTTTCAGGAAACTGGCCTACACGATGAATGGACCAACTGTAAACCAGTTTAATGTTTCGTGTTTCCGGATATGTTAGTGGAAAGTCTCAAAACAACCGGAAACTATCGACTTTTACTCAAAACTCTCAGAGTGATGCATATAAAAGAGAAGATATCATTCAATCGTAGACATCTAATAATGGTTCCATGTGTCATGTTCATATAGTTATACATATGTTAAAAAGTATCTTTTCTTCTTTGTGTTTGCCTTTTTCCTTTACTGTCTATCGAAGTAAAAATAATGTTTATCCGATATCACGAAATACAGCGCCATTGCGGAAAAGAGAGCTCTAGCAAAGCGACGGCCAATATATTGATTTCATAGTGTCAGTGGGTGGAAAGACCGAGAGGGGGGGGGGATTACGAGGGGCATTGGCACCACTTTGCTCCGCACAATACTAAATCTGCTCTTACTACACTCACCCTTCCCCCACTCCAGTTCACAAACTACCCGCCTTAGCCTCTTTTCTTTCCGGCACGAAGTATCCGCAGCGTGTAAAGAAAACCAAATCAAATTCAAGGAATCAGTTTGAAATTTTCGCGACAGTCATGATTATACGAATATTTGAATGTCAATGTAAGAATAACTTTTCGAGACGCTTTAACTGCATGTTGATTTTTTCAATGACAGTAGTTTCCTGATGGTAATCTTATTGATATAAAAGAAACGATTTATAAAACGTTCGCCTACTTTTTATGGCTTCAGATTGCGATAATCTATTTTCGGTATAATTATTTCCATCTTTTTTATAATAAAATTGCTGTCGCATATATCCAAGAGAAGGATAGCGAACCCATAGAATACAAATAATATATCTTGCTCTTACTTTTAATTCAATTTCGTTTAATGCTTTTTTTATACATATACGATTTCTCACCCCCAATTTTTGGAAGCGTTTCTGTTTTCTTTTGGAACAGCATTTCATGTTTTCGTAATGTTTGAAAATGAATTTTAAAGTAGATACGAGTATTGCGACACTTTTACAATCGGCAAATGTTTTTAAAACACAAAAAAAAATACCGATGTATTTATTATGTACATAAATCTTTCATGGAAAATCGAGTAACGGCATAACCCACCCATTTTTTAAGGGCGTATAAGAGTAGGGCGTAGAATAGGAATGGAAATAATAAATTGCAAGACGGAATATCGTCAGGAACACCCTCTGGTGAATTTTTTTACGCCCTCTGACGTGTCACTGTTAATCCACTTTTTCTTTTCTTATGTTCGTTTGCTTCCTTACTTTTACTCATGGGTCTCATTTTTTTTCTGTCATAGCCTTTATTCCTAAGAATCATTTGATTCTTTCGAATTCCCGCAATCGTAATGTCTTTGTTAGCCATGACGAGAATATTTCTATTTTTATCCGAATTTCTAAGTTTATAACAATTTTATGGCACATATCACCTCTTAAAATCTCTCGGAGATAAACTCGTGTGTGATAAGGGGTCGTCCATATTTTACGTAAGGCTTTTAGGACGGACGGAGGATTCAAGAGGAGCTGTTATGGCCATATTACGATGCGGGAGGAGGGGGGATTTCGAGATATGTTACGTAACATTCAGTTGTAGAAATCATTTGAAATCTTTCGAAATCACTTGAGATATTTTAAGTTCTTTTCGATCCCGTGAAATATTTTTAAATTCTATAAAATCTTTAGAATCTTGTGAAGAACTTTTAAAATTTGTTCAACCATTTTGAAAACTCTAGAAACTCCTTCGTATCTTTGAAAATTTTACAAATCCTTTGAAATATGTATTTTAAAACCCTTTGATGATCTTCTTTTAATCTTGTAAAAAGTACTTGAATGTTAATTTAAGTCTCATGCGAGAATGCTTTATTTTAGCCTCTGAAAGATTTTTTTTAAATATTAGTGAATGATAAAAGTGAAGTATATTTTTAGTTAGTATCTGAGAAAAGGTCTTTAGATGCATCCTTTGAAATATGGGGCTTAGGTGAAAGAGAAATGATAAGGATTGCACGAACAAGAGAGAAAATAGGTTAATCTTCTTGCAACCATACATATGAGAATCAGACGTCTACATATACGCTATATACTCGTTTGAGTAAAAGGAGCTTGAAAATAAACTTTCATTTTATTATAGCCGTATTTCTCTCTTTGTCTTACTCGTCCTCTGTATGTACTTGTTAAAAATGATAATTTAGTTGGAATCTTCTCTATTTCAAATTCCATTCCGAAAAATGGGTTTACCATAATTTTTCATCGGTCCTCGAAGTCATCTTTATAGCGAGGTTTAGTTATTATGCGGTTACTACAGCAGCAAGAGGGCAATAGAGATGAGGAAGGAGGAAGTAAAGGAAGACGTCGGATTCTGTTACCGGAAGTAAACGGACGTTTTAGTGCAAGGCACCGAAACATGACCTCTGAAGTAATTCCTTATCGCTCTACCACGTCATTATAAGGACCTGACCCCATCTCGCATATTCTCTGACGAAGATTAATGAAAGAAAATGGTTAAATCTGATCTTGTGCTACTTAAACTCTGAAATAATAGTTTTAGCGAAAATCCTGTGGGTCTTGCTGTTATTGATAATTTAAACACGCAGAATTGTTAGGCTGAAAAATAGATTGTTTCAAGATTTATTTTTTGAAGATAAACTTCCTCTTGTCTTTTTAAAACACTGTTGCTTAGTTTATAAAAGTTTACTCGTTCAGTATTCGCGAAAAAAAGGTCATTGCAATCCTCTCTTTATTTTCTCATTCACACTCTTTGCTGGAGCTTTAGAGAAAGAAAGGCCTGAGATAGCGAAGTTCGTTTGCTATCTATATGCTAACGTCGGACTTAGCGATTCCAGCTACTTTAGTCGACAAACTATTGACTTCTTTTGAGACAAGTTTTTCCCTGCAAGTTTAGAATGCTGGAAGAAATATGTGTAGCTTAGGCGAAAATCGATCCATTCTCTTCAAGTACATACCTACTATCTACCTGATAGTAGTTGTAGTTGTTGGTATTTTATTTACCACTGTCGGGATGATGATCAGTTTTAAAGCCATGAAAACTAGCTGTATCCTAGTTTAAATTTTGAGCCCTTTTTAATTGTAAATGATTCTAATTATAGGCTAGAGCCTCCTTTAGTTCTGCTCAATTTTTCACGTCCTCCCTTGACTCTAATTGTCCTAATTGAATCTACTTTAATACTTTTTATAACTTCTCTTAATTTCCAACACGTGGATGTAATGAAGTCAATGTTAAACTCTCTTAAATCGGAGTAAATATTTAGTACACTTTGTTTTTACTGTTAACATTAGATGATAATTTAAGGAGTTAAAAAAGGTTCAATATTTCTACTCGTGATGAATTTATACCTACTCTTGGTGTTTATTCCACCAGAAGGAAGCAAATGAGTTAAATAAATTAAATTGCTATTACAAATTTATTATTTTTTTTTCAGAATTCTGGCATGCATAGGGCGAAGGAAAAGGGTGCAGGTTTCGTCGAGAAAACCGGATGTGGATCGGAGGTGTCCGGATCCGGAACGGATAAAGTGGAAGAAGGTCGAGCCGCCTTCGAGCGGTTCGAAGGCCGGTGAGCACCGCGACGGGGCGAGCAACCCCGTTGCCTCGGCCAGCGTTTAGCAACCCTTGTTTCTACCACTGTCGACGAACAGCAGAACAGGTTAGTCAATTTGATACTTTCTGAAACAAATAACTGCCCAAAAAAATGGAAATAAATATTCCATTGGGCGTTTTTTAAAGAAATCAACTGTCAGTGTGTGAAGGAGAATTAATTACCAGTCCGAAGTTAGGTCGTTTATAAAATGAAGTAGGCGTTGGACAGTTTCAGGGATCTGATTTTTCCTTCAATCAGTGCTCGACAAACTGGATCAACCAATCAAATTAAGTTTTTTTAGTCGCTTCGTTTGAATCACAGAACTGAGATTTGATGTTGAATTTAGCATCAAAATCGGATTTATATTTCGCTACTCTCTTCATTACTACATTAACACTTTTACGACTTAATGTCCATTATGATATACAGTTGACTCTAACTAACTCCACATTAAAACAGTTTGCACGGCAGTATATTAGGTTTTAATTCACTAATAGAATATCATGCGCGGTCTAAAGCCATAAAAACTGCCGGACCTCTTTGATGTTTTCGGTGAAGGGTGAGGGCAGAGTGCAGTGACTCAAAGTGTTCTCTGTGGAAAGTTTACCTTTGGTCAGAGTCGTCTATATAATTTTTTTGCAGAAAATGAATAAAAAACCGACTAGTTTAGCAATTCAACTCAGCTATGGTGCACTTAACTTCGTAAATCGAGTGACTCAGTATTTTGTGCAATCTGGGAGAACCACGACCTCTGCTAAAGAGTTTTTGAAGGAGCATTTTCAAAGAAGGAAGAAAGTGAACGAAGAAGTTGAAATACTTTGTAACAGCAAAGTTTCAACTGTTCACTGGTTGGTTCTCCAAGGGTGACAGGTCAGGGGGGGGGAGGGTGCAGTGAATTGATGGCACAGCCGAGGTTGAGAAGAAGAGTAAGGATGGATGGGAGGGTTCGAGTTTAGATGCTCAAATGTTCCAGAAGAACTTGGTGTTCTTGGTGTGAGAAAGGCATTGGTAGCAGCGTGAGTAAAGTTCGTCTTAATTGTCGGAATCCCTAGTTAATTATAGGAAGATTCGCGCTAGGAGTAAAGATCGGATAACTACTTGTCTTGACGGTGCAACTGATATTTAACTTAGTCGACTGAAACAAAATGAGAAAAAGCTTTTTTTGTCTTCACTGCTTTTCAAGCGAATGTAATTTCACTTATTTCCTCTTCTTCCGAGACTCGAGCCAACTTTCACACAGACTGGCTGCAATCTCTTGACTATGAAAAGACAACCACTATTATCTGAAATAACAGATTCTGCTGTTCTTGCATTTTAGTGTTTCATTATGCAATTATTACTCAAACTGAATTTAAATTTATTTTCATTACAATATTCATAAGAAAGCTTCCATTTTATGCTAACAATTATTCGGCAGAATAATCTTGGGAGGGGGGCAGGGGTCTCATACTCTATATTGTTACGGTACTATAATGGTAAAAAAATCGTAAAAAGACGTTTCATAATAAATGAATAACCCCTAAACTGATAAAAGCAGTGAGAGTTCTCTCTCATGTAGATTCGATTCGATCGATGAAACCGACGGCGACGAAAAGGTCTGAAGAGATGCGAGTTGATTGGCGAAGCAGAAGGGCGAAAGGCGAATAAAAGAATGGAAAATAGAGATTCCTTTTCATTTTATCTTTAGTGGCTTCGACTCCCCAGTCGACGCATCCACTTTGATTCGTTTCAGGTCCTCCAACCCTGGAGGCAAGCCCTCGACTTTGAATCTGGTTCTATATCTCTTAGGCGTGCTAAATGTAGAGAGGACTGTGAAAAAGTCCTGAGACGATAACCGCCTGTGGGGGTGAAAAATATTGTCACGGAATTCCTTCTGAATTTAGCAAACCAGGTGTCTGTAAAATCGTTTAAGGGCTTTATAAAAGATAAAAAGACATCTGTTATATCAAACTTTTACAATTTTCGTTTAAATGGATATTTTTGAATTGGATAACATATTTTTTGGCAATTACTCTCCGAGTTTAAAAACTCTAAATTAATGTTTTCAATTGATTTATAATTCTGCAAAGTAATATGTTATCCAACTATTCATTAGGAATTCATTCGTTGTAAAACATGAGGGGCTGTTTAATCGTCGTGAAATGAAATTTGATTGATTGATTATATTTGCTTTTCGCTTACTTCAGAATCATTTGGTAATTAATTGGCTGGAATTTAAGCTGTGGTATTTGCATTCAGATTTTTTTTATTTCTATCGTTCTTTTCAGATTTCTCTTCTTTTCTCTATCGTGCAATTTCTTGCCTTTTCTCGAGAATAACATTCTCCTTTTACATTGCTAAGCCATTTCAATAATCCCTAATGCACTCTCCTGCTTTTTTTACATATACTCAGTTTAAATAGAGAGAACCTTCGGAATTTGAGAGAAAAGTCGAGGAATTGCTTATTGAGGTTGAGTTTTTTTCCTGGAGTGAAAGAATCTATTATTTTTATCACTAATAATGAATTCAGTTATAAATAAATCTTCACAATGAATTGTCTTTTTAACATAATTAATGTTAAAATCACTAATGTCTAAAAACTAATTTCTTTAGCTAGGTATTTACTACTTCTTTTAGTAATAGTGTTACCAGTTCATTTAGTTCGTCCTTTTGTTATTAATTGAGTTAGTAACTTTTTACTTGAGAGAGCACAGACGATTGATGGTAGTTACTTCAAATTTAGTGAACTTTATTTTTTGAAAAACTTTCATAAACTGAAGTCACGTTTATTTTTAGTCTTTTGAAAAATTGATGTTAAAAGTGGGACTAAGTAAAATAAGCGTTTCCCTGAAGTGTTAGACAATTCTCGTAGCAAAGATGAAGTTTTCAACATCGATATAAAGTTTCGTAAACTCGAGACGGATACATGCAGTAAGAGCTACCTGAAGTGGGGAGAAGGTCGATACACGGAGAGACTTTTGTGTGAATTTTTCTTGTAAGTCGCATCAAATTTTCGTATCCGTATAGGGATTAGGAAAACAAAGCTTTAGACTTAAAAACTTTGAATTTCTTGTATCACTATTTACTCTCTCTCAATCTAAATTAATTAAATCTTAATAATTATTAATTATAATTAATAGTAGTTTCTTACTAATTCCAATCATGCAAAGTCGTTTACAATAAACTATTTAAAAGTTATAACTTATCTCAATTACCACATAACAAGGATGAACTAAATGAATTGGTAACTCTTATTAGTTCAGATTGATACTATCGTGAGATAATCGTGAGATTGTAAACATCAGCATTCAATAGAAAATACTCTGTTAGAATAAGAGCAACCTTAAATTTGGAGAAGGTCGATATGGGCTATATAGCGTAACACAGGCGCAAAGGCAAGCAAACCGGATGTTTGTGTAGTGTAGGGCTGCAGAGGGTGATTGGAGGGTCGTCCGACGACTCCCCTGCAGTTCTTATCACAACGGGAGATTTTCTCTCCTTTATACGATTCCAGCAGCGGTTGGACAATCGCCGAAGCTCGCGGCTCGGTTGCAGCCATTGTAAACAGAGCCATTTGTCAGGTGACGACCAGCAACTCCACCTCTAGACACGATCTCGTTGCCGGAAAACCCTGGTGTGTGCTTTGTGAAAAGAGAAATGGCACACGCAATCCTAATGCACTTGAAATTCGACAATAAACTTCGAACAAAAGCTACAGAAAACAAGCAGAGTTTCACCAAGTTATGATTAATTCTTCATACATTGCATATCCATTAATCAAGGGGTTATCCATTTATTTAGCAAGGGTTTTTTTCGATCCTCCCACTTTATTTTTACGGAAGTTTTTCATTAAATTCTAGAATTCATTTTGAAATTTCATCTTTCTCTCGATGGAAAAGATTTTACCTCAAGTTTTACTAGATAATTCGATGCTATATGTGTTTCAATTTAGTTCTTTCTGTCGCTCAATAAAAAAAACGCATCTTCAGAACTCTTTTAGCCTCAAGGAAATCGTATTTTATTAAATTGGAAAACCTAGACTTCAAAGTTGTATAATCAAAACATAAAATAGAGGTAATTATCTTCTTCGGAAAATGTTTTCTCCTTAAAAGTAGAAACAATTTTAATCCAGAAATAAAATAATAATTTGAGTGAAAAGTAATTATTTTTAAAAAGATCTATACTTAAGACTGAATTTTTATATTTTATAGCAGTGTTTTTATTAATACTTTTTTTAAGCTGGTGTCGTACAGTAAATAAATGATTTGGTTCAATTTTTCACTAAAGGTTCCTCTCGATTTTCTAAAGTTGAAATTTCATGGGGTGAACAAAATGAAATCAAATGATGCGCGGATAATTTTTATAAATCGAGAGAAGAGTGGAGATAGATAGTCTGGAATTTGAAATAATAAATCAAGCTGAAGTTTTTCATTTTTGAACAAGAAATTGACGTTAACGTTAACAGTGACTTGTCCTAAATAAGTTAGGCTTGATGCGATTGACATGTACTTTAGCTTGTATTGACAAGCGATTTGGAAACTTCATCAAAGTATCGGGGTTGACAAAGGCGCCAGGCTTCTCGTAGACCTTCCATCGGATCAGATGTCATCCTGACATATTCAGGAATGAGAGGAGAGACTACCGCAAACCCAGGAAACCAACTTGGCTTCACTGAACCGTTGAGTCGAAAACGGTTCCCATACCAAGGCGTCTTTTGTTTGAAAACATGCTTCATCTCTTGACCTTTGTTCTGATCGTGACTGTTTTGGGTTTAGAAAAAATTATTCGGGTTTTCTGCTTAAAAGGATTGCAAAGGATTTTAAGTGATTTCAAGAGATCTCGTAAGTTGAATCCAACTTAATTGGGCTCTGGTCAAATTTGTTCACCAGTTCAAAATGTTTAAAATACATATATATGTTACATACCGATCTGCATCGGTTTCCTCTTCATAAATAGGACTTCCAAGGTTGTGAACTTCTAAGTGCCTAGAGATCTGACTATCTTTGCGATATGGAGTAGATGAGGCTTTCATTCTGTGAGGTTCATGACTTCTGCTCGTTTTGTCGAAAGTTTGGCCTTGAACATTCACTGGAACTTCCTCAAAATTCGAAGAATTTCGCGAAGAAATTTCTTCTGTAAGTAGGTAAAATCAAATTGCCTTTTTGTTTCACTTTACATATAGTATAATATTAAAATATTTTTTTTCAACTCACCTACTTCAGATAATGAACTGGAAAATAACTTTTGAAACATATCCTTTGGCTTTATTGCGCCTAAATCGATTTCTTCGTCATCAGACGCGAGAAAAGCAGCCGCCACAACTTCCGGTTCCAATCTAATATCCATGGCCTCAGACAAAGTGTCTTCAGGAATCGTTTCCAATTCATTTTCATTTAGCAGTTCCTTTAGACTTTTTCTTCGGTTATTTCTCCCCTCATCTATTTTCCACAAAATAGTTTCATTTTATGAATGGTTTACAAAACTCTTCTAATCATTTAACAGTTATCACAGATTATATTTTTAAATTACTCTTCTGAATTCTTTTCAAATTTCTTTAAAATTCCTTAAAATCATTTTTTAACTTTGATCTCGATTCGAAATAAATGTAGGCGGCGAATAAAAATCCAACCATTAGATAAAGAGAAAATGTGGTTTTAGATTTCGAGATTGCGAGAATTTATTTTCGATATAATCGCAACCTCTTTTTATGATAGGATAATAGGCACTGTGATAACTGCTTTAAGAGAAACGTTACAGAAAAGAGAAAATAAGTGTCATGTAGAAAGTAAGTGTCATAAAAAAAAAGTGAAAGTGTAATGGCAGTATAATTCTAAACATTTAAATTATCCCCTTTTCGTCTTTCGTGAAACATTTGTCGACGTAGCTTATCTAAAGTCTTGCTCTCTAACGATCTTCTTTCACGTACAATACACACGCGGCTAGTTATATAATTAGTCAAGGTACAACGAGGTAGCTCAGTAATTATCTCGATAAGGATAAGGATAACGATAATGATAACCAACGTTCTTCCGGTTTGTGCAGCTGGTTCACGCTCACGGAAGCAGAGTGATAACCCTCCTCGTCCATTTGTTCCTTGCTCACCTACAATGAAAACTTTCTTGAAAAACTACCACCTTCGTAATTGCTTACGTAAATTTAAATTTGGCTTGGCTCTCTAGTTTTTTCAGCTTGGCTCATTAAGATTTTTTATGTGAGTTGGGAAACATATTAGCGTGGAAGTTAAACTGAAAAGTAGTTTTACACGTACGTCATTAAGTTTTTTATTGCATATGCAGCAAACGCAGGATTTTTCTGTTCCAGCATTCTGGGCTTTATGAAATGATTCTGCATTCAGAATTTCTTCATCCCTTCTCCTGTTGAAGTTTATAATAATTTAGTAAAAAGTGTTGGCGCTAATAGACACTCACAATAAATATAAATGATATAGTGATAAATATATAATTACTTTTCTCTATGGAGGGATGTTGGCTCAGAATCCCCTTCAGAGTTTGAATCTCTGTAAAGCAATAATTGTTATATATTTGCATTATGATTTAAAGTTAGAAGTTTTCCCGTAATTTTATCCTTACTGAGGATGATTTACAAGTTTTCTTCGAGGACCCTCTAAGCTACTGGGGTATACATTTTTACACTCACATTTCCTCCACTTCCTGTGGGAACTAGAATTGCTTGGCATTTTTCTTTAACCTGAAGGCACCAAATCGTAGAAACTTTCTTCAAACACTTCAGAATTCTTCTTAGAATAAGTATAAAACTCTGAATAAATAATCGAGTCTAAAGACATGCTATTTGAATTTTACAACTGAATAAAATGGCCAAGAATGGAGTTGTGATTAAAGAGCAAAGGAAGCAAGAAAAAAAATCAATATCGGGAATTCTGCTTCCTCGAAACTCGTGAATATTCATATTCTGATAAAATGCACAAGTTAAGAGAATAGGTCCTTTTATTCTGTTATCGTAACTCCATTGTGTTTGAATTCTTTAATATTTTATTTCATCTGACTAATCGAATTAGTAGCCTTATATAGTAAATATAAATATAAAACTACAAGATGAAAAATCGTTTGAAAGCATTTAGAAAAAAATAGATGTAAATACCTTTTCCAGGAGTTTAAAGTTGAATGGAATATGTGCAGCAAAACCTTCAAAGTTTAATGGTTTGTCGGTTTAAGAATAAAGAAAGTACTCCACTTGATGCGTGAATTTTAATGATGTAGGGCATTTGAAATCTAGGACACGATGAGAATCAGAATCTTATATTCTTGACTTGAAAGCTCATACGATTTGTACTCGTTTTTCTTCTCTATGCAGAGATTTTATTTTACTTTGACGTTACTATTTTTGCTCTTCTTTCTGTGATGTCAGATCCAATTTTAGATTAGTAGGTTAAAAACTCTTTTAAAAAACATATTTTGTTTTGAAATAGTAGAAAATGCTTCTGACATTTCAGAGTCTGTATAACCACACTTTCCACAAAAGCTCCATCATCTAGACCAAATGGGGGAGAAATTCAACCTGCAATTGTTCGAGCGATCAATCTTTATCAATCGAAATCCCAGAGCAATGGGGAAGCAATTTCTTCCTCCCTCGTTTCTAGATAACTACTTGCAGTCGGATAAACCTAGATAACACATTCCTATTTGTATGTAACTTGGAAAAAGACTCCATGCAAACAAAATCAAAATTTAAAGAAAAAAGTTTAGACAAACTAAAGAAAAGAGATTGATAGCAAAAATATTTTATGGCAATTTCGTATTATTCTTTAAAATGGATATAAAATACATATTCAACTTTTGAGGAGAAACAAAGGAAGTTGTAACTCTTATCCATTATTATGGGGATGTAACCTAATGAATAATAGAAAGCTCGTATCGTGTAAATAATATCAAACCGGTGTAATTATTGTGTACATATCAAACTTTGCCCCTTCTGTATGTAGTCACGCTATGCAATAATCACGCAATTGATTTAATTCGTGTCAACATTTATCAGAAGTTGTCACGTTCACATATGCCGCTTTATTTATAAGATGTATTAAACATCATAAATTATAACCACTTTTGTTTTTAAATTGGGTTGAATTTACCCCTGTTTTTAAGTTTTCCTTTTATTTTTCCCTTGGCAGTAAGGGATTGGCACTTTTTTTGGAATCTTACAGAATCTTTAAGATTTTAACAGATTTTATAAAGCCAACAGACCATAACAGCTGCTCTTAAATTCTCCCCTCGAAAAGCATTATGTAATACATGGACGATCCTTAAGACAGTAATTACCTTTACAAATCAGAGTATAATTATTGCTCATCAATCATAAAATTATCCTTTCTTACGCATTGAATTTTTTTAAACTTTGCTTCTATAAGCCATAATAGGTCGACTTGAATTCTATCAGTTAAATCTTAATTGAGGTAAAGCTTGAAAGTCTAAGTGCGTCCATGATAAATAAATTTTCTTTAGAAACATTAAAGACACTGCAATTGTTTTCTTTAGCGTGGCTTTAGTGAAACAAAGATACATATGTGTAGTGTACAGACCATCCGTGTATGTGTACAATAATAATAATGACGAAGTAGTTTACGTGAAGTGAAGCTTGGTTTTCACGAGGATTTGTGCTAGAATATGAAATGTCTACTAGTTAGAGATTCTTTTTTCTCTTCAGTCTGAAAGATGAAGAGAATTAGAGGGAGAGAGAAAGAGAGAAAAGGAGATTTAAAAAAGTGGAAAAAAAGGGAGAGAATAGAAGTGATGGGGTAAAAATTAAAGAGTAAGAGTAAGAGAGAAGAGAAATGTGGGTGGAATTCATTTCCCTAATGGAGGAAGAAATATCGCGTCTAACGACTCCGGTAACTAAACAACCCCGACCTTCGACGAAAGCAGTCACCTCTCTTTCTATCCTTCACGATTTAAATTCCCAACCCTTCGCCTCATCCCCAGTTTACCTGCAAAGAACCGAAGAACCATTTTCCAACAACGAGATTCGCCCGATCGATATAGATATATGTATGTATACTCTACATGACTACTCGGAGGGACGTCGCTGAGAGGGTCGTTAAAATTTATGGAATTTGCATCGTCGATTCAAAAGGTTACACTATACACTCGATGAATTCGCTAGTGTCGTGTCAAGGGATCGCGATAAAGTCAAAGTATACAGGGGGATTTTCCTGTGAAGGAGATTGTTTCTGTCGAGGAGAAACAAGAAATTATCATTATTTTGGTTATAGTCCATTAATCCTTTGAAGTAACAGGGTTGGCAGGTTTATCGAAATGCGAAAGGAGAACCTCTGTACTAGCAGAAAATAAATAAAGGATTGTGAGAGATTTTAAATATTGTCGTAGTACTTTGAAGAATTTCAAAAGGTTTCTAGGAATTTTAAGAAATTTTCAGAGACTTTAAAGTTTCTCATTGAATTTTGAAAGATTTCAAGAGGGTTTTATGATTTTTAAAAGATGCACGTTTATGATACTTTTATGTCAGGGAAATTGAACAATGGAATCGTGTGGAAAACTTGAAGTAATCACTTTTCCATCTTCATCATCGTGAGTCAGTTTTTGACAAGTCTTTGATGACTCTTCCTGTTTAGTTTGCATCACTTCTTGAGTTCTTGCATAGCCAGTCTATTGTTAACTGAAAATCGAAACTTTGATCACTATGAAGCAGTTTTTTCCGGAAAAGTTTGTTTCTGACAAAAAGGAACAAGATTATCATTTTTTATTCACAGATTCCATTAATCCTCTGAAGTAATCACTTTTTCGGTCTTTTGTTGGCTCCCTTCTTCATCAGCATGAGTCAATTTAGTTATAGGAGGGTTTATGTAATCTGAGTTTGAAACATGTTGGATGAAGCTAGAGAGATAATATTTTAGCAACGTTTTTAAAAAAGACGCTTTTTAAAATGAATGACTGAATTAGATTATATCTTTAAACGATACATTTAAATTGGTATTACATCTGTTTTTTACTCTTAATTATCCATAACAAAAAGAACTAGCTTGTAACATGCTATAGAGTAATATTTCTGATATCTCTTATCATCCTCGAAATAAATGATAATAATCGATACATTAATTAGAAAAATTAGTGCTGGATAGTGGCAGGATAAGGTTTCAATGGATGCAATTTGACGAGTACCTACTAAAATTAAATCTCATTTTATCTGAATAACAGTTTTACTTCCCCTTTAAATATATTTATCTACTATAATCGCGACCACGTTTACAACTTTTCAACTGCACTCAAATCTTTTTTATAACGGGGAAACTCAATTTTCAGTCTAATAAATTTTCCTGGTTTATCTGAAACGTTTTTTTATATAACGAGCTTTAGCTCTCCTTAAAAAATATTCTATGTCCTTTTAAAGCGTCGCATATTACGTAGCGCATGGTTCATTAATTTAGTAATAAAAAAAAATCATATAACTTCAATGTAGCGGAGGGCGTCAAGTGGATTTAAGTTTTTAATTTTAAATTTTAAACTACTGCTCTGCATCCGCAGGGCAATTTTTTAAATTCTTATTTCCATTGAGAATTATTATAGCAAACATATTAAACAAGCATGACTTTAAAAGCCGGCATAAACTAGAAAGGTTGAGAGAAAAGGAAGGGCAGAAAGTGTTTTAAAATTATAGTTAACCTACAGAAGTTCCTCGTTTAAGTGATTCCAATGATGAGAGGTTGTATTCTAGTTAGTATTTTATGCTAATCGGTGTAATTTTCTATCTTACGAGTGTGCGCGTAACCGCAATTCATTAATATTCATTTTATCTTCGTGCGTCGCATCGTGTTTAGCGATTCTAATTACCTGCTAGAATCCAACGATGAAATATTTAACGACACGAAGAGTTTTTTTCAATTTGCAGAAAGCGATTGCTGCTTTTAAATTGATGTATGTGTCTCTCGTCGCCAGTGAACCAAATCGTTAATATTCATTTCAAATACAGCATTCCTTCAAACGAATCGAATCGGAAAGTTGAACCGGGGAAATTAACGTGAACTATTTTTACGATTCAAATCTTACTTTACATTCTCCTTTACTGTAATATACTTTTTCCTGATTCTGCAATATAATTTGCTTGAACAATCTTTGAACGTGATACACAAGTCACGTATTAATGGTGAATGCACTTTATTCAATGCAATATGCACGTTTAGCTGCATGAATTAAAGTAAATCTCAGATTATGTAGTCCTATCTTATTTTTGGTGAGTCAGAGCCTTGTTATGAATACTGAAACTGCATCACGGAAACTTATTTCATTCGATTTTGTTTTCTAGACTCGTATATTCAATGTACAATGTACTCTCTATCGTCAAAGGAAAGCCTCTTCAGTTTTAAACTATATATTGTGTAGCTTTGGTACTGACAAGCTTCCAGAGTCCCTAATCAATATATATGTATAGTCTTCTGCTATCGGAAACTCACTCCATTGATTCCCTAGCTTTTGCGGTCTTTTCATACACAGAGATTCACACAAAATTCGATCACAACATTCGAGAAAAATACTTGAAAGGTTCATATATGAAATATACCTGTATTCAAAAAGTGCTGGCCTTTGGAGTCATAAAAACTGTATTATAAATTGGAACTCTCGAAGTGATAGTCTCTCCACAATGCAGAAATTTTTTCTCTCTGGTTAATTGAAGATATAGTTATAAAAATGAAAAAGAGTAGTTTCAGATTTTTATTACTATTTTTTTTAATGTTTGGAAAATATTGTATACTCTATTTTCCGTAAAAGCTGCAATAAAGTTCAAATGCACGCCATTCAAGCTCTTTTAGATGTATTCGCTTTAATTATCTTGGCCTCTTGCAGTTTGGGTTTGAATAAATTACAAATGGTGAATTAAATGCTAAGCCCCTTTCTTAAATCCTGCATTGGTGTTAAACAATTTATTGCCAATGGTACACCCTGGGTAGAAATTGTGTGTACTAGGACCCAAGTCCAGTTCTAGCTAGTTTTTGCCAAATCGTGGCGTCAATAGGTTCAATTTTTATTCGGACAAAGCTGATTAAAACAAATTATTTCTTCTCAATTCAAGATATTTTTACACAAAGCGTGAATGAAATTCATGAATCATAAAATACTTTTCTGGATTCGCATCTCTCCTAGGCGCTTGACTTTCACGTTAGTGGATACTATTTATTTTAATTACAGTCACAGCGTGCCAGTAAAGTTCGTCTAGTACGGAATTGAAAGGATAATTAATGTTGAGGTGCACGTACGGATTTAATTGGTGTATATTGCAGGCTAATGCTATACAGCTTTTCCCTATGTAGGAAGGAAAAAACAATATAGCAACAAGCTCACAAAATAAAGCTACGTGGCGTAGAAAATTTCCACCCCTGACCCTAATTTACGATTTGCGTGATACTTTTGCGAAGTTATTTTTATTTGCAAATTTACTCTTTACCCGGAACTAATTCAACCTTTGCAACTTTCGGCTCTTTTAATAGAAAAATTAAATCTTGCATTAATGAATCAATTAAATTAGCAAATTATTTGGAGTAACTCTAGACCTTTGCTATTACAGCAAGGAATTCTCCTCGAAGCAGGTTGTTTAAGAGAAGACGATGCTGTTACGCTATACATGGAAGACTTGACCGTCTGTAAACAGACCCTCAATAAAACGAAGTAATTGAAATTCCTCTTTGTTAGTTTAGAGAAAGGAATCTCTAGTTGAATGGTCAAACTACCTTTCATGAACAAGCAACAATAACTTTGAAGCAATATTAGGAGATAAATTAATGTCTCTGTTGTCCTTGATATTCTCATTGTCAGATTCGATCGGATTATAAGCAGTTCAAATTAAGGGCATGAGTTACTTACCATATGAGCAAATTTAAATAACCCGTGTTTTTTTTTTTCTACAATACTTTTTCAGTATTCCCATAAATTCTCAAAATTGAAATTTTGTTTTTCATATTATTAAGTAATTATCAGTTTAATGTTTCAGCTCCGCGTTGTATAACGCGCCTATAATATTAATATTGCTAGTAATATTAATAATAATGGTGATATTAAAAATCGAATGATTTTCGAAGTTATTAGTATGTGCTTTTCAATGCCATCTAAATTCCTTTTGGTCGAAGGTTGCTCTTGGGGTTTTATGTATATATATATATATAGAGGGGAACAAGTAGAGTTTCTCGATTTGCGAGTAATTGGCTTCGATTCTCAATTCAATCCGATTATAGTATCGTTGCTCGCTCGGTAGATGAAAGCGACATAGAGGATTCAGGAGTTCTGAGGTTCTTCGATCAGAAATATACATGCTCAAAACCTGCACCCTATTTGTGTTATACATATATACTTATGTAAGATATTCAAGTAGTATAGGAACCCTATCCGTTTCGGATTCTGGGAAAGCGATCAGAGCGGAAATTCAATAAGACGCTCTGATAACTTTGATACCTCTGTTCAGAACAGCTAACCTGCACATTTAATTAAAGGACAATATTATAAGTTACGCAAGAAACGCGTAACTGTGTTTTCATAAACATGGTCATTATGATTGCTCCTTAGAATTGAAAAAATAAAAAGAAATTTATACCCCTATTATACCTTAAGTATTCTTTTATTATTTGCAATATAATAAGATCTCATCCTGACATTTTAATGCATCCAAGAACTTTTCGCATAATTTCTATTATAAGAGACGGTAAAGTTATCGCTTAAATTTTCAAGGGATGCAGAAATAATGAGGGTACTGTAGAATCATCTAACTTCGGAGACTGGCCCGAATGTCGGATACATATTTTTCTACTTGCATATTAATTGTTTTTTCAAATAAAAATCAGCCTTTTAATAATATTTTATGGATATATTAAATAATTTTAAGGACTTTTAAAATATTTAAAGGGATATTATGTTGTTGCAAGGAGTGGAAGAATTATGTATAATAAAATGTAAAAGTGCATGGTTCAAAAATGTATATTGGGTGTTGTGCTGCGAGAGTTCAGAGTCGGACAAGCCGCGCTTTGTAGAAGTACGCTTAGCATGATATTGATCGACGTACTCTCTCGCTTTCACCCTCGTCTCTCGCGACCTCCTCTTCCTTCCCCTAGTTCCCCACCCTGTTCATCTTTCTCATGTTTCTTGCCCCTACACGCTCATCCCAGAATCTCCTCTCATCCAACTGATCCAACCCCCGCATATCATACACCGTCGACAAGGTTTGCTTATGCTTACTTCCGCATCCCACGATCTCCCGAGAATATTCCCTCTGGTAACTGATTGGCTTCCGAAATCACATACAAAACATCAGTCATTGTTATTTGCTATCACAACGTGCTAATTGGTCTATATCGATCAAAATATTCCTTCAAAATATGTCAGTTTACAGTTATTCAGGATCAATGTTAGCATTGTATCACACCTATTTGTTTGGGCGCGGAATAAGTTAACAGAAAATTCTAGAACAATCATTCAGAGAATGAAGTTTCATTTAAATAACTAAAAATTCCGAGAATAAATTTGCGTTATTTAACACTCAGTTATCTCAGGTCGTTACTATTCACTTTTTTTCACCTATTTTGAATTTGTTAACCTATTTTGGGGATTTGTCACCTTTTTTTCAATTAATAAAGTTGAATTGTATATTGATATTCGAATTATTGATGGTCATTAGTCATTGACGGTTTGAAAAGATTTTTCTGGTTATTCCATCAAGATATTTTGAATTTAATTACAAGTTTTTAATTTTATTAAAATTTAAATATTTGGAATTGAAATTATTCGCATGAACGTAATTTAAAGAAATAAACTACATAAAATTCACTCTATATTTAAATTACTCTATACAATGTGTAGAGATTTAGAAGTTTGTATATATTTGTGGATTCGATCAATCCCCTTTCAAAGTGAAAATCTTTGTATTCAATTTCTGTGAATTCTGTTGGGTAACAGTCCGAGGAACAAAAAGCATAGGGCGTGAAAGATGCGAATATGTATGGGGATATATATATATATATAATATGTGTACATGTGAGACAGGAGGCTGAGAAATGAAGTACGATGAGAACGTGGACCCAAAATACACAAAGAGAGAAACTCTCTCCTTCTGCTGAAAACTTGGAAGTAGGTGAACTCAATTTGCCATTTATCGACTTTGCGATTCACAACAACTGAACTTGGTTGAATGGCTCTGAGAAAAGATGTACCGACTGATTTCATCAGTTCTCCAGAAGCCGATACACATACTCATGGCAAAGCTAGTAGTATCTACCTACCATATCGTTTCTCGATTAAACAAACGGATGTGCTCCTGCTTGTATCGTGTATGCTTTGCACGCACGAAAACGAGATTCTGCAAAATTACCTTCCATATGTTTCATTATTATCTTATTCATCTTTCGTTTACACTCAAAGAAAATCTTCTTTCTACTTGATGAAAGTAAAAATTAATGATAAAATAACGAAGCATCTATTTTTAATTAAAATCATTCATTATTTCATAATAATATTGTTTTCTGCCATGTGAAACTACATTCTTTTAACTTTCCACTAGTTTCTTTTTGTATTTTTTGTTAATTATTAATTAGTACAAAGACTGGTAAAGACAAAGAACACTGAGAGGTTATTAATTTGATCACCGAAGCGTAATCACATTTTTTCTTAAGAGTTTCGTTCCTTTCAGTGCGTTTTTCTCAGGGAATTTTCTAAATACCAAAATCTGACTGAAATTTTTTTTATAAGGACCCAGAATAACAATTTTCATATTATTAATTGCTAATATCCTTTCCGAATTGTTTATTGAGAGGAGATTTACCTGATTGACAGCATGACTGACCAAAATGAGCTTTTACTACTGGATAAAGTCAGACTAATGTTGAATTCAGTAGTACAGTCAAAATTCTGTCAGACTCGTATTGAATTCAATTTCTGTGAATTTTTTTCGTAGTTACACTTTCATATTTGTAGAATAAGTTAACAATATTAATTGAATTAATTAATATTTATCGCGATTTCTTTTAGTCAAAGAATAATTCTGACAGAATAATTAAGAATCTTATTATCTTACTAACTATACAAATGACAAAGTTTAAAATGATTAATGATAATTTTAATTTGTTTTCTAGGTGAGATTACATTCATATTCGATATCTGCTTACTGAAAACGACTGTGAGTACTGAATTTTACACAAATTTCTATAGATAAAGATTTCAATATTTCCATTGCATCACGCAATTATTTTTCATCTCAAACATGACAATGAGTTCGTAAAAAATTATTATGGAATCTTCGAGATTTATAGATAATTGGGTGCAACTGCTGAATTGGAAACACGGAAAAATCGAATAAAACTAGTACCATAGCAAGACGATCATTATCAACGTTATCGGGAAATGGGGGAGGAAATGGTTGTTCGGTGGTGGGTTAAGACTGCTGGATCACGATTATAGGAGGTCTTTTTTCAGTATTAGAATTCGAGTCGGAAGGATCATTATCGCGTTGAACTCAAGAGGATAAATAGCTTTTACCTATATTTGACGAAAGCTGACAAGCATACAAAATTATATCTATATCTTCTGATTATTATTACTATTATTATTATTATTATTATTATTATTATTATTATTATTATTATTATTATTATTATTATTATCAATGGCTGGGTTAATCTATTATGTAGTTTCGTGAAATTATAATTCATGCACGAATATATTGCATATTCCAATTTCAAGAAAATGTAAACATTGGTAGATATATCAGTATTATTTTTCTCAGAGTAGCGGTCTTTTAATACCACGAACTGCTGGAAAAATTCACATTATGAAACAAGCCCATTGCACAAAAGTAATACTCATATATGAAAACTTCAATAGAGATACGCGGGGGACGTTTTACGTTTCACAACGTGACTTCCGCTCGGGAATTTCATTTCATCCCGTGAATTTCGCGCGTCTCGTTTTCTCTTATCTTCTCCGTTCCCTTTGTGATCTTAAAGTTCGAAACAATTTATATTTCCAGAAAGAGGCGTTCCGGTAAAATCCCTTTGAGTTATTTGTTCAAATAAGTTAGCACAAAACATAATAATAGCGATCTGGAATTTTGAAGATAGCCCGAGTAGAAATTATATGTCCTAGGGCCCAAATCGGATTCGCACTAATTTCTATTAATAGGTTTATTTTTTTAATAGAAAACTACTTCTAGTGAACTCAATTTTTCGTTTCCACGATATGTACACTTGTTTCTCTATTTATTTCTTCTTCGTATACCTTGTGCATTCGTAGATGAGTCTGCAAATATAAGATTCTTAGAAAGTTCTTTCGAATCTTCTTCAACCAGGCGATGGATCAGCAAAAGACCGAATGATGGGCTTCCTTTTGAACCAATCTGTCGGCGCTTTTCAACCTCCTCGCTCTGTTTCATGTACTAGGTTACATCAAACGAATGTTTTCGCGAACGGTCGCTATACATGATCGAGAAATACTTTGATCGAAAAATATTTACTAAATAGAACTCTGCACTCAATTAAATGAAAAAATTGAATGTTTTGAAGAGTTCTGAATATTTCTTTCGATGTTTATACCCTCACTTGCAATTTTTTACTTGAATTGAAATCCTTTAATTCTTTTGAAATCGTTTTTAATTATTTAAAATTTCTTAAGTTTCATTACTTATATTTAGCCTATTCGTGCATGATATTCTCTCAATAAAAACTTTTTCCTCTTTTCCTTTCTGTAACGACGTCGCCGGCAATGCTTCTGGTTTATTTCCGGTAACGTAGGGTAATAATTGCTCGTAATAATAATTATTAATGTCGCAGAAACATCCCATTACGCGTTTGTAATACGATGCTTGTTATCCACCAACAGTGTATGTGTCGGGATGAAATGGGTGGAGGCAGTTGACCTACTTTTACATTGAAAAGAGACTGACCATATGTCGTTCTACGTGTGTATTTCGACTACTTGCGAGCATGTTTTACATATCGCTACCACACTACAAAAAAAATAGAGGTGTGAAAATTAAGGCATTAAAAATTGTGCTGTGTTTAGAAATACATGTGCATGTTTAATGCCTCAAGAGACTTTTTCAAATGCTTGCAAACTGTAGAACATACTCTATAAAATATTACATTTATAGTTGGAAGCCAAAGTTCTATTTTAATTAATTTCATTAATTAAAGTCAAAATGTCGATTGTACTTTTCATTTGAAATTGTTAATTTATAATTTAATTAATCTACTCTCTTTGTCTGCTATTCAATCCCTGATACATTTTACACATTGAGTTTATATATTTTTCTAGTCCCTTTGCAAAGTTCATCTCACTTCTTCTTGTAAACTTAGTTATCTCACTTTATCCTGTAATCGTTTTTATCTATAGACATCTGAGACACTTTTTTTAAGTTAAATCACAAGAGGTCTTTCTTTTTCTCGTGTTTCCTTTCCTTGAATACACGTTCTTCCTGAATCCTAATAGGCAATATCCACCCCGAAAGCCTTGTTCGGAAGTTTCATCAACTCGAAATTACATTTTCCCCATGGTACACAACGCGTCGCTTTTACATCCGCTTCCGTTGCGTGCGTGACGAAGATTTCCAATGAACACCCCCCTTCTTAATTTACCTTCGACGAAACGCTAAATAAGTCTTGTGCTGAGATGTAATTATGATTTTGCTTCCAAGTTGCGAAATATCAAAGTTTTACAAGTTTCCTATTTCCTTGCCTCGAGGCAGAAGTTTTACCCAGATAGAAATTATTGTAATCGGGTTCAAGTCAAGTTCTGACTAGTTCAAACAATTTTTATTAGAACTCTAGCTAGAAAATCTATCTAGTACGTCAATAGTTCATCACGCTGACCTATTAGGATGTCTAGAACATTCAGAAAATAGAATTTTATATTCCTGTGCTTATATATACAAATTATCGACAAAACGCGGGGGATAATAGAATGAAAATATTTCAAAATCCATAATATAATACATAATCCCGCGTATCAATGGTAAGAGGGATCAGCGCAAAGTGGAATCCGGGATCAAATTTATAAAACTGTAAGTAGAAATTATCGCACTTCAATATCTGTACCAGCATTATCTGGCCCCTTTGAAATGTGCACTTTGAGGGTTTTCGTGTTTCATAATGCGGGCTATATTATTTCTCCCAAAAAATATTCAAGTTTCGCATAACAATGCCAACACAATGTTTCTTTATACACTTTTACATTTACTGTAGCTTAGTATATATATACTTCTTCCCCTATACCAGTCTATGTTGAGAAAGTTCATTGACCCGGAGGATTATTATCGAATTATTCATTTAAAGTCATCATCTATTTCCTACTTATTTTCCTTAAACAAATTTACCCTGTTTTTAGACAATAGTACTGTGATTATTCCATTTAAAATCCATTAAATCAATGTGAAAGTATCTTTGTAAATGGAAGCAAGCATTTTTTTATATATTTTTTTATGAGATACTTCGGATTGAAATTCAAAGCCACAAGAAAATGATAAGATTTATGTCTCGCGAAGAAAGAACAGGGAGGAAAGTGAAATAAGATTACAAAATAAGATTAAGAGGGATGAAGCATAAGAGGCGGTTGAAACTCGAGGAAGAAAACGAGAATATTGATGTGAATTGACTAGTATTTGAAAAAGACGAAGGGTAGTTTCAATGTGCCAGGAATGAGAACAGCGGGTTTTTATCCACCAGAATGCGTTCGCGCCAATGCCATTAAAAACTTTGTAACAAGATTCCATTGAGTTTCGTGCAGCTCAGAGCGAACGAAAGTGATGTCATATACTTAGGAAATGAAGAAGTTGAGATAAAAAAGTTGTATGATACAGGAAAAAGTAAAATTGCTCTTACAAAAGAAAAGGATCTTTTAAATGCATTTATAACATTCTCAGTTATACTATAGCTTTAAAAAAATACTTTCTATCTTTCGGTATTTTAGTTGAGGAACATTTTTTTATCGATTTTTAGTTTTTCAAATCGAAGATAAAGGACGGGGATATTTGCTTTGGGCAGGGAAATGAGAGAAATCAGAAATGTGTCAGAAACATACGAGTTTCAAATGATTTAGGGTGATATTATGTGAAATTTTTTGAAAAGTCAATAGCATTATTGAAAATTTATTCGCACTTTTGATATGTACTTTTCTGTCGGGAAAATTCACAAATTAAATCTTGTGACCACCCTATTTGTGTCTAAGGTTACACCAAGGCCCGAATAGTAATTTCTCACATTTCTCGAACCACATTTCGACAAAGTTATCGTTGCTTCGCAAGTTAGGAAAGTTTCGCCAGGATGACGTAATTCAAGTCCACACTTAAAAGTCGACGCTGTGGCGAGCTTTGCAAAGCAAACTTCCTCCTGAATCCTGCCAAAGATCATTTGGAATTTGAAGTTTGAAGCGTAATTCAGTGGTATTCCTGCAATTGCACTTTATAACTGTGGCGAATGATGAAAGGTTTCTTTGGTTCACAGTTTCCGAAACAGTTGTTCATTTATGTCCTCTTCAAAATCTCAGTTTGTTTTCTTCTAATTTCTATAACGTATTTCTAAATTCTAACTTTTATGACACCCTGTAGAAAAATAGGTTTCTTTTTAAATTAATAATAACGCTCATTCAGCAATATTTAAAGATTCAGAAAATTGAATAACAGCTATAAACGTTCAAATATTTATATATATATATGACATTTCCTTAGCAATCTCAGAGCTTCTAAATGTTTTATTACACCTGCAACTCTTTCGGAGGCGGAAGCGAGATTAATACTGAAGAAAAAGAGTGACAAAGTACGGGTTGAGACACCAGAGGGGTATTACTAATTCGAGACTCTCGTAAATCTCGCCTTCGAAACTGAGTGGAGAGCATCTAGCCTGTATTTATGGGGTCCTATAAATAATAAAAGGGTATAGAGGGTGACATCCGGCTTTTTTACAGGATAAAAAAAGTCTCTGAGGAAGGAAAAGATTGTGGGGGAGGTGTAGGAGGAAATAGTAGGAACGGTGAATTTTTCTCATCGCCGATTGCTTTCTCCAGCACTGCCTGTCGGAGTACGATAAATCTGAGGTTCGTAATTTAGATAAAAAATGTCCGTGAACGAGACGCTTTGCTCACCGATTTTGAACCATCATCCCTTTCTTTCGTATTCTGATAGGAAAAAAATACTAATGAACTGCTTTCTGAATGAAAAAAGTCGGAAAGTAATATTCCAATGACATGATAACGATTCTGAGAGATGAAAGCAACCCCTATAAAGTTTTGAAATACATACATTTAAAATCGTTTATCATTCCAAGCAATCTTTTAATATTCCACAAGATCTCTTATAAATCTCCTTAAAGTATTTTTTATTCAATTTGCCAGAACCTGCGAAGATCGTAAAATTCGTGTGGGCAAATTCATTTGAATGTAGAGAATAAACTGCAGATGCACTCATATTGCTGCAATAAATACTATTGTTATTTCCCATATCCCGGTTGCTTAGGGAAGAGTTATAAGGACTGCTTTTGCATTAATTTTTTAGTAAACGGGCAACGAACCAGACAGCTGAAGAGATTGTAAAATTTTCGTCTGGATTTCTGTCCTATAAAACTTTTATGACTTGAGTCATAATTAACTTATAAGAACTGGGATCAACAATCTTGATTTTTTTTGTAAATTTTACGATCTTTTTTATGGTTACGGATAGCATTACAAACACGGAGAGTCCAAAAATCGTCAAAAAAAGCGCTACGTAATAAATGAATAACCCTATATTTTTTCGGGTCAGTTATATCCAATTTCTAATTAATCTTATGACAGTCACTAAATGTTAAATAGTACTCTTGACGACAGAAATAAGAAAACGTTTTTTTATAGTTCAAGAGTCT
Organism: Synergus japonicus; assembly: GCA_900474275.1. Lineage (NCBI taxonomy): Eukaryota > Metazoa > Arthropoda > Insecta > Hymenoptera > Cynipidae > Synergus > Synergus japonicus. The sequence goes on from UCOH01011272.1 coordinate 79,963, forward strand.
TGGGATACATTGAAAAGACAATACCCATTCAAGACCACTTTCGAGATATTTTTCTTTAATAGAAACTGAATAAGATATATTCTTCACTTTTTTCCACCTTGTTCATCTCCCTGTTAGCAATTGTAAGGATGTCCAGAACCAAAAGAACTTGGAAAAGAGATGTTATAGTAGAACTGCGACGGGGTAAGAAGTTCAGCAAATGCTTCCAGCAGTTTTTGCAATTAGTGAGTTTAACATGAACATGCAGAAGCCGGCGAAACCACTTTCTGGCCCCTAGTATTTACTTGATACTTCCCATGATGTTTAAACTTCTCACTTGTACTGAATGAAACTTGAGATGGATCTCGTTCTTAACTTAATCTTCTTCATCATTCAATATCCAGACATTTAATATGTTGCAATATTTAATAGTCTCTTTATAAATTCTTTAACAAAAATTTGTAATCTTTCGCAAGATCACGAAAGATTGCGAAAATTTGTTTTCGATATAATCGCAATCTCTTTTTTATCACAGCATGTCGTTTTGGAAGTTGCGCTAATTCAGCTCTTGAAAATTGAGAAAGGTATTTCAAAAAGAATTTCTAGACGGGAAAATATGCGATATTGAATTTGCAACACATGCAACCGATGACGATAAAAGTTTCTCGAGACATGTTTGAGAATTTTTAGGAATTTGAAGGTGCAATAGAAGACGTGTGTACATAATGTGTGTATACCTATATGTATTCGATTTGGGCAACGTCTGGCACGATGACGTATTCTCAACCCTATTTGGATCGGGGTCACGTGAGGCCACACATGTCAAACGTGTCACGTGCACGGCCGAGAGTGTCTATCCACGTGTCACTTGCCGGATACAGCCATTTGTCAAATCCATCGTCATTCGATCAGAAGTGTCTTGAAAACGGAGTCGGCAAGATGCTTCTGAATTTCGGTTCCGAACGTGGAACACATTTTGAAAGCCGGAAATTTGCTGAATCGCTGAGCCTTAAGCAATCGAAGCTAAGGCTGCGTGTATATCCATTTTCCGATTTCAAAACGGAACAAGAAAACAGAATAGACCAATCCGACGTGAGATGAATGGAAATCGATAGTATTTTTATATTTTTATACAAAATCCTAACCGAATTTAAGGTATTTTAATTCTTCTTAAACTAGAAAACTATTATTTAGATCCACACAGTTGCAAAATTGCCACAGACATATCAAAGAGGCAAATTTAATTTGCCTCTTTGATAGCCTCTTCCTCTCACCTCTTTCCATTTTAAGCTCGTTTACATCCTAGTAAGACAAGGCTATTATTTTCGTACTGTCGACATAACTGCTGGACTCCAAAACCAGGTTCCTCTTCACATATAGAGTGAAATGGATATGTGTACAGATTCGTGAACACTCAACAAGCATACCTACACATTTAATTCTGCAGGAATTCTCGGGAACATTTGCCTTTTCGCGTTGAGCTACATTCATGTATTGTTCAATTGTTCATTGTACAGGAACTTACATGTGTCACTATGTGTATAGTGGAAGAGCTTCTCCTCTCAGCGAGGTAATTTTGCAAACACGCGCACGAGAACATAAAATATGTAATTCCCGCTTCGTTCGACACATTCGTTATTTTTCCACGGCTTTTTCAAACTCTATGCGTTTCTGTTTGCTGAAAGATTTAAAGTCAGTATTTCCGATTCAAGTCGGAAATTCACGGATTTTCGGTGCAACAATGCGGGGATTGTCCAAATTTGGATAGATTTATAGATAAGAATGACCTGGAATGTTTCCCGAAAAGGTTCTGTATTGAACAGAGCTACTGGGTTGGAGCTTTGTCAATTCAAAAGTCCTTGAATGATGATTTAAATCCCTGTGTTATTTTATATCTCAAAATTGGAAATGCTCAAGTTTGGCCGATTTTCAAATTTATATTCCTTAGAATCAAGAGCATTTCAAGTGTTTATTATCCATCCAGAATAGCTTTAAACTTTCCATTCTTCAACTTGAATCCTCTCAAACAGTTAAAAATTCAACTGTCTTTCTTATAAATAATAAATTTGGGGCAATAGGGCTGAGTCTTTGAGACCTGAGAACATTAACCCAAAGTTTCTCAGAGTTCTCACTTTGCATTCATCTCACGTTACGTGTTAAGAAGTTTCTCGATAAATATTTCACGCTTTAAATTTGTTTTTCCAATTGTCCCCTCTATTTGAATATTAAATTATCTTTGAATATAGGAGTATTCTTGAATATACAAATTTCCTTGAAAATATATTATTTGGACATTTTTTTGTGCCTTTCGTCGAAGAATTAAGGTATTAACAGCAGCTGTCTAGCCAAAGGGGAATGGGGTTTGAAAATGAGGGTTAACGATAGAAAATCTCATAAAATCGGAAATTAGCGGGGAATGTGAAATGACCCCTCACTTCTCAGTGGCGGATCGAGTATTTAAATGGATTCAATTTGGAGGAAGGCCAAGTCTGTGCAATGGTGCCAACCTCGTCGCGGTACTCGTAAAGATGCGCCTACGATCGTCGAACGAATTAATTGCTTTTGATTGAAAAACATTGGCCCTATCAATCGACATTTGTCACGAAACGTCGTACTTAAAAAAAAAAAGAAAGAATAAGAAGAGAAAATCAGATTCATGTCAATCAATTTGTCTGTCTTTTGCGTCTCATCGAACAGTAACTGATTAAATCTTCATTACGACTTTTGACCCGTATCAATTTCCCAATATGTGATCAACGTCATTGAAAATAATTGGAGAGTTGTATTAAAGTACCAATTATCAAATTCAAACTAGGTAATTAAGGTTCGATTGGAATAATTACTCAGTATATATGCTGCGCTAATACAAAGCAAAAATACCTCGATTCTCTTCAGTTTAATTGACTCGTTATTAAACAAGAGTCAACGAGTAAAAATTCTTGCTCTAATAACAGAATGAGATTCCTAATAACAGAACGTATCTGCATATTTGCAAAATTTATTCGAAATTATTTAAACTTTAGATTTGAATAATGAATGGCCTTGGTAAAATTATATTAGGGACATTTGTAATAGGATAAGAGACGATATATTTCTGCAATTCGTTGTTAGTTAAGCTGAAGTCACGCGAGCAGGTTTATAAAACAGAATGTCGAGTGAATTTGTGTTGAGCCCTTCTTCAAGCAAGGTTGACTTGTCAAGGGGTCGTGAAAGGGTTGAGTTGCAAGCTCTACATGTAGGATTATGAGCTCCCTTTCATGTGGCTTCCTGCAAGCAATATCGCCTCTTTCTACCTTTCGGGTATCCCACAATACACATGCTTATTTGTATAATACATCTATGTATATTGTATACGAACCTCTAACGTCACCCAGCGTGAAAAGACAGCATGAGAAGCATAAACGACAAAACCATAACCTACGAGGAATTTAAAGCAAGAATAATAGGTAATTTTTAACCTTAGGTCGAAATCTTGAATAACTCTTTGCATTGTAATCCCAAAAATTTTTAAGAGCGTGTACCTTACGAACGGAAACTAATGAAAGGTTTTACTAAATATGTACATAATATTTTCCTTCATGCGTATAATGACGAGTAAACACGTTTTATAGTTTCACAATTGTTAGGTCAATGTTTAAATAGAGACATACAATGCTTATGTGCACTTTATACATAAATTACATGCACAGAGGTAACTTGGGGAGTTATCTTTGTATGCCAGCGAGCGCAATACGTCCGACCGTGTCGCGTTATTACCAATAACATCGTCACGTTCATCCTCCAACCATATATTATGGAGATAAAATCTTCGCATTAGAATATGGGTTGAACAGGAGTGAGGAAGGCAGGTTTAGACAGACAACCAGAGGGAGAAGGAGAGTTATATGAAGAGGGATGGAAAGTGAGCTATAGAGAGAGATAGAGAGAGAAACTTGTGGTAGAACCAGAACCCTTATCTCGGACGTTCGTGATTCATGATCACTGAAGAGATACGCAAAGTGTTGGACGTCGTAAATAATGAAAAAAGAGAAGTGGAAGTTGTGCTGCTTCCGAACTTCGACCAAATACATCTACAACCATCTCTACTTTATATAGGGTTCGTTCAGGGTAAAGGAAAGAAGAGTAAAGCTCGCATAACCCTGAGTCTTTTATTCACCACACTTTCTTTTTTCATTAGCAATTTGTTATCAGAAAGAGATCTTGTAAGAAACTCTCATGTTTGAGAATGAAAAAGGAAGCTGTATTGTATTCATATTGAGGGCTACATAAATTCCCATAAACGAATTCGGGAATCAGTTCAGCGTTTTAAATTGAAATTTTTAAGACGGGAACTATTTTTAGATTCATATTTCTAAGTGGTTATCTTAAAATGAAAGTGTATAATAAAGACTAGGAAAAGAACGACGCAGAGTATAAACTTAAAAAGTCAATTCATGCGTACAAGGGAATTTGGAATTGATGACTTTTGACAAGTAGTGAGGAGAATGTCTTTGATGCTCACATCCGACAGGGAATAAAGCTTAACGGTCGTTTTCAAGCTTCCGGGTTTCCAAGAGCGGAAACTATCGCATGGTTTACGCAGCGACGATAAAGAGACACGGAAGTATCAAAAAGACTTGAAAGATTTACAAATAGATCAGAGAAAAATCATGAGTATAAAAGTAACCATCATCATTGCTAGAATGACATTTGAAGCATTTCTAAAGCCACACAAAATTTAAACAAAAATATTAAGTTAGAGTGTTTTAATATTCATATCAAGCATCATAGTACTTTAAAAGATTTTAAAAAGTGTTAAGAGATTTCAAGAGATATCAAGTGCAGTGATATAGGTAGTAAATAATAAAATTTCCTTCTTCTATAATGCAGATAATTAAAAAAAAACCATTCGATTTCTTGAGGCGAGGTAAAGTCTCTTGAAGCTTTATAGCTGTGGAACGGAAAGTCACGTGAATCGTTGCAACGACCCTTAGACCCGATTTTTTATTCGTCTACTGTCAGGCGATACTATCTTACGATCGGAAATAGCGCGATAAAACTGACTTTAGCTTTGCATTGGAAATCACGTAAATTTGATCGTAAAACCGTGGTCTGATGACTCTGTGTACAACACAAGGTGTGAAAAGGTTAAATGAACACCGGCATAAAATCGATTCGTGTCACTTGGAACGTGACCAAAAATACAAGAGAAGAATTCCTAAAGCTCTACTACACTGAGAAAAGTTTTAGGATGATTATTTTTGTGATAATAGAAAGCTATCGAGTGATTCCCCTAGGATACATTTGAAACCCAGGTAGAAATAAATTGTGCTCAGATAGTAATGATATTAAGGTATTTCAAAATATTTTTCTGAAATTTTAAGTTATTTAAGGAGAGATTGAAAAGGACATTGAAGGATTTTAAAGAATTTCAAGGGATTTCAAGATATTTTATAATAATAGCCCCAATCTAGAACTGTGATTTTTAAATAAGAAATCGGAAGTAAATGGAGACGTGATAAAACATAAGAAAGCAGACACAAAATGAAGTAAATAGCAGTCAACGATAACAAGAATTGACAACCTTTTTCTTACTTTGTTTTTAGTTTATCGTTTTATCCCTTTTCCCTGCCTTTCTTTCTCGCCTTTTACGGCGTCAAGTTGGCAAAGTGACACTTCTACTAAAACTTGAAAGAGTATAAAGTCTGTCGCTAGTCAAGTTCATTAAATTTTCACACATAAGTTGAACCTCTAAGTCTTTGATCGAAGTTTTAAAAAACTTTAAGTTCCCACCAATTTCGTACAAACTTATTCTACTACAAATACTGAAATCATCGGAGAGGGCGAAAGTTTTCCTTTACTTTTTTTCCAAATTCAAACTAAACTTCAAATTACTTAACATTTTATGACCTTGATATTTGTTTCGAGTTGTTAAAAAAATTCGCGGTACATTTTGTTCTGATAGGGTTAAAGGTGTAGAGGACATTTATTTGGAAAACTCAGTTAACCAGTTTTATGTATACATATATAGATCAATATACATGTATATAAATCCTCAAAAGCATGACTTAAAGTTGTTAAAGGTCAAAAACTATAAAAATGTCAATTTCAAACTGTAGATGTTAGCACCTCTTCACAAATTTTCTTCGATCGAAAAAATACACGGTCGTTACGTCGAATAACTTCATGGCATGAAAGCCCTCCCCAAATCCCATTTCAGTTTTATGTGTTACTCGTTTTCAAGAACCACAGGTTCCACACAATTGGGTAGTGCGATCGACATCCATTCTCTTTTACGATCAAAGGTGTGCAAATATGTTGTTCGTCGAATCTTGCACAAAAAGAAGAGTAAAAAAGCGAATAGAAAAAAAGAAATGTTGGTTCACAGAGTATATTTTGAGAAAGACATGCAAGCGCGAAGTTTTCTAAAGCATGGTACGTGCATAGCACCTCGTGAATATTTAGCGCCTCTCTTTTTTTTCTTTTGATCACTTGATACCTGTTTGTGTGCACAGCCTAGATTATGCATACGGGTTCAATTTTGAATCTCTAATGTATGGATACTATTCAGAACGTCGGATAGAGCTCTATAGGTATAAGCAGACCGATAACAATAATATTGTAGTGGTAAAGGCAATGTAAACAATAATATAGTGAAAATAGAGGCGGTTATTATTATTTCCTCGCAAAGTTATTGAATTGAATGAAAATGGTTTATGCAGGAAGAAATTACAAATTTTAAATAAGATATTTCGAAGAAAAACGAATTGCAAATTAAGTATCTTGATTGGAATAGATGTACATTAATTACCTTAAATTCCGGATATTGAATACGTATAACAAGTATTAAGGTTTGTTTTATACATTCACATTTTACTGACTCTAACATATGAATATTTATGATGGCAATCCAAATGTTTAATATAGAGATGTTTATTCAAATAATTTCAATGAATCTAAATGAATAATTCTGCATAAAGAAACTCCCTGAACATAGCAATATGAAAGATATTGCTCTTCTATACAAACATTCACTTTAACTATAAATTGTCCTAATTTAATGAAGCGTTTTCGATTATTTCCTTCCATGCAGATTCCATTTAAAAAAAATTCAGCTTTTCATGAATTAGGTTTGAAATTTGAGTAAGGAATCGTGTCGTTTAAATCCCACGGGGCCTTATACGTCATAGAAGGAAGGAAGGAACTAGTCGTGGCAACCGGACACACCAAGGCTCCTTAATTAATTAGCCTTAATTAACAAACGTGCTCGAGAGCCGCGAAGCTGTTGCACGGTTTCCTCGAGTTTTAGCCTGCACTATTCCCGTACTTCTCTACATTTCGCTTAGATCGTATGCCTTTGTGCATACATATAGTCATTTAGACTTGCACATATATTTTCAGAGTGTGCAGATGCATGTATTTGCCCCTCGCTAGATCTACATGGTACATAGAATACAGGATTGTTTTCTCGAGGGGCACATGCAACCTCTGCACTCCCTTGTTGACTAACGAAAACCTTCGGTCCAGTTTTTTACATTATCCTAAAATAATTGAGTTGGGATACGCTCTCGATTACAATTAATAATTCGATAATTAATACATATAATGAAGTACGATAGATTTATCCATTTATTCATTCTGACCACATAAAAGCTTTTATGTTTCCTCTTGTTTATGGATTATCCATTAAACGCGTTCTGCAATTTACAATATACAAAACGAATGTACTATACAAAACATAGACACCTTTTTAATCTTGATCCCACAGAATTGAGTTGTTTTTATTGAAAAATATTGATTCGCGAGAATATTGAGAATTACGGAAGTGAGTTAAATGATATTTTTGTGAAGTCATGTTTTCACAGGGGAATGTTTCTTGGGAAAACCAGAAAATCAAGTTTCCCGTGAAGGATCTCGCTGAACAATCCAATTTACGAATGCTCGCTTGCTCGTAAACAACCATTCTCAACAAATAATGGTGGGTCTGGTTATTGCGAAACGCCGCGGTTCAGTTCTCCGTGGTTTTGTTCAGGCGACGATGCGAGGATAGAGAAACGGAATGGTGACACAAGACCATACCAAAGTGTTCGATGTAGTACGAGTACTGTATTGTGTACGACCAGGTGGTTTATACATAAGTTTTTACTGGTTAGCTCATACTGCATCGTTCACTTACTTAGGAAGCAGCAGCTGCGTTTTATCTTTACGACACGGATGCAATGACGACAACGTCCGCCGTTTCCACGGACGACGTTTGCCTACACCAATCTCAATTCAGCACAAAGCCAGGGCTCTATTCATCACTCTTTCAATGCTAGAAAACTGGTTTAGAATTCTAAAGCGAACTGAAAAATCACTAAAAGGATTTTCTTTCTCGCTTCAATGAAACATTTTGTGACTGAAGATAAAAAAAGAAAATCTCTTGATTGAGAAAAGACAAGTATGATGTGTTTTTTTTTAAAGAGGAATATGAACAAATCTTGAATACTTTTCGCATTAAAGAAGAGACAATCGTGATTCACTCGAAATTCTTTGCAATTTACATTAATAGCTTTTGCTATTTAAGTTTTTCTATTTAAGTTTTTCTATGAAGGTGCAAGTAGATTAAATTCTCCTATCTGACCAAAGCTCGTCTCTGACTACTTAAAATGGAAACTAATCCCGGATCGAGTATTTTGTGTTTTCTGTTTGCCTCAGAAATTTGTGAGATCGGACAGGTCGCGGTCATCGATTCGCGATACTCCCTGTCACGTTGTGGACATCGAAATGTCGATGGAGTCGTTAACGAGGCCAAGCGTGGGCCAAAGGGATAGAATTGCTGCTATATTTCCTACTAATTCCACCTTGAACAGCCGTTACATATTGCCGCACGCGTCATTCGTTCGAACACGTAGGATGGCGGTGCCAATTAATTTGTACTCGATTATGCCGGCTCGTGTTTTAGCCTGATACACGTGAAGTAATCATTCTCCAGCGCTTTATTGTTATTGCTTGCTCCGATCACAAAATACTTCGCGCGCAAAATACTACATTCCAATTTCTAGTATTTTCTTGGTTCAACATATGTGGAATAGTTTTTGATTACATTTTCAATTCAGTCTTGAATTCCTTTACTATCTCTATTCATTCACATACCAATTTCTATACTGCATACATAATAATTTTGTCATTTTGGTTTCAGATGTCCTGACAGCGGGCCACGGGCCACCAGGATGCCGACAGACGACGACTATGGCCGAAGAGAACGTCTCCTGTTGCACCAGCACCCGACCGCTCAGTACGGGCCACCCTCAGTGTCTCCGGTACAAGGTTCAAATTCCGGAACTTGCAGGTCCTCCGGGATCCAAGCCGGATGTAGCAACTCCTCGGACTGCTACCATAAACACTCCGAATCCCGATCCTCTTCATCGGCCTCTGCGTCGAACCAGGATCGCTATCAGGACCAGAGATCGCAGACCAATAATGAACACTCCGACTTTGGATCCCGAGATCGGTTCGAGAAATCCAAAGAGGACAATCAAATCGGTGACAACCTCTCCAAGTCCTCAGAGTCTCGTTCGGGACAATCAAATTGCGAGTACTCAATCTCGCAAAACCAAGACAGGTTCCAGACTTCTAGTTCCAGTTCACTTCACAATCACCAATTCTCTGGAATCTCTGGAAGATCATCCTGTCAAACGATCTCGCAAAACCTCTTGGCCGATCGTTACTCCAGATACAGTGAGTCACCCTCGATCCACAATCAGCAGATTTCAGGGTCCATTTCGGAGAGATATAGTCACTCAGATGCTGGATTGGTCTCATCTGGAGCTGGAAATGAATATGCCAACAGCAGTGTCTTGGTCTCTGCCTCAGGGAACCCATTTTCTCCAGACACCTTTCCGTCGCCACCGTCCCCGGCTCCCGCAAATGACCGTTTCGTACCACCACCGCCACTCTCTCCATGCCCTAGTGAGAAGTATTCTTCGTCTCAGAGTCTGGCTGGTTATCCTCCTGCTGATAGGTAATAATACGACTATTTGATAAATGATATATGTACTAACACAGGAAAGAAACTTTTTTGCTTACTAAGGGTTACCATATCGATTTAAAAAATCGTCAAAAAAAAGCGTAACTTCATAAATGTATAACTTTAAGGAAACTTTCTTCACATACTTTATATTTTTAATGACCAAAAATCTTTTCTTATTTACAGGATTTTGCCCTCCGGTTCTCCGAGCTCCAGAGATCGGTTCGGAACTGCTCCAGCATCGCCTGTTCCTGCAGGAAAAGATAGATTCTCATCCTCAGAACGTTTGCTCGCCTCCTCTGCTTCCATTCATGACACGAAGGATCCACAACGATACTCAGTATCGTCCACTGAACGACTGCTTTCATCAGCATCGCCAGTTCTGGGGAGCTTACAAGGCGACAGATGCTTATATTCTTCTGGAAAAGACTCTACGAATTCCAAATATGGAATCTCATCAGAGAGATTGGTCTCCTCCTCTCCAATTCATGCCCCGGTACCAGAGAGATTCGCTGGAAAATCATCAGATAGATTCCTGGTGGAGTCTCCGATTCATGAACGATACCAAAGTTCAACTACAAGTCATCGGGAACGATTTTCCTCAATCTCGGCAGTTGCAGAGAGGTTTCTCTCGAGTTCTCCAAACCCGGAGGGAGCACATCAGAGGTATTCTTCGAGCGAAAGGATCTTGGCGAGTTCTGGTGGATCGGATCAGTCTAGGAGGTATTCGAGTTCGGAGAGGAACGTTGAGAATTCTTGTCAGAAGTACGTGGAGAGACCGAGTTCGTCGCCGATACCTACGGAGTTTGCCAGCAGATTTTCGGGGTTCCAGGATATCGCAACCGGACAGAGATTTGTTGTCTCCAGTGAAAGATTTAATGAACTGGCGATGCAGCGATTTGCACAGAATAGGACTGACAGATACATGGCCAATGAACGATACCTGGCGACGAGCTCACCTGCCCACGATGGAAAAGTTGGAAGTGAAACCAACAGGTAAAAGTTTTATTTTTAGACCAGCAGATACTTACCGGGCGTTGCTCCGGATTTTAAGAGATTAAAAAATATTTGAATAGATTTGAAGACATTCTTTGCATACTTCGTATATCCTTTCGTATTTCTCTTTATTGATTCTTCGCTCTGCTATCTATTGCACTAAAGTTATAAACTCTTTTTTCTTACTTTCTCAGTTTCTTTCTTTCTGCGATAAAGAAGAATTTTCTTTTTTTACTTCTTTTATAACTCACAAAAAGAATAAAAATCCTAAAATACATCTAGCTAATAAAAAATAAAACTTAGAGATGAAAAATCAATAAACAGGTATTATTTAACCAGAAAAAGACACGAAGAGAAATTATAAAAATATGTAATATAAAAATTGACGAATAAAGTTTGAAAACTGGAATAATTAAAGCAACTTTTAACAAAAAAAAATTTGTATTTTTCTAGACATTCCTCATCTGCCTCGACGGATCGACTTTTGGCATCGTCTTCGCCTTCGCCATCTGAGACGAGCCGTTATAACCCGTCATACACCAACACCACAAGCGTCCAATCAGCGACAGAGAGATATAGTCTGTCTCCCACGCCAGAAAACAGTACAGGTCATCGCAACTATTCACAGTCCTCATCCAAAAGCAGTGAAAAATACCTCCAAGTATCCAAGTCTGCACAAAGCTACGCCAACGATCGTTACCAGCTCTCCAATCAGAGCGAACAATTCGAAAGATCAGCTCAGGATCGCTATAGTCTCGAGAGGTACAACGGATCCTCCAACGGTGGAAATGATCGATTTCAATCCTCCAGTTCAGATCGATATCATAACTCTGCTGATCGGTATTCTCCAGCTCGCAATAACGCCGATAAGTACCTTTCGCTACCAAAACCGAAGGAAAGATACCCAACAGGTCGCATAGCAACAACCTGCGCCTCTATTACTACCGGATCCTCAGAAAGAAGTTATGGATCCGGAAGTGGAACTTATGTTCCACCCACCGCTCACACACCCGTTGAAAGGTCAGTTACTTTTATTTAAAAATTGCAGTTTTTTTTTAATCCTTTAAAATTCTCTAATGTAATTTAAAATCTCTTAAAATGATTATTTAGATTATTCGCTATATACCCTGTTTCAGTGGATTAGAGGCGTGGAAAATAAATTAATTACATTTAATCAAATTTTGAAATCAAAATGCCTTTATCGATATTAATTATTCTGTGTTTGATTGTTAACAGATATGTGCCACAGCCACCTCCCGAGGTCCTTTATCCGGACAGATACGTAGACCGATACGTGCCACCGGGTGCACACACCCCAGCGGATCGTTATGTCCCAGCGACAGATCCGGGTGATCCCTACATGAGACGAGATCTGGGGTTTCATCATCATTATCGGCTACCACCGCCTGGTTACCTTTATCACCAGACGCATTTTCGATTACGAGGTTTCGCTTACGCATCACCGGGTCGTCTTGGTGGAAGTCCCGGGTCAAGCAGCTCCAGTAGCTCAACTTCCGCTCAAAGAGACGGTTTTTCAACTTCGCCATTACTTAGACCTAAAGTGCGCGCTTCTGCGATCGAGTTTAACGCGAATCCAAATCGTCATGTGTGTGCTAATACAAATCCTTGCTGCTCCGAGGTCAATTCCAGCCAGAGAGGATGTTGCCAACCTATCAGGAGGTCACTGCCACCCGGAGCACTGCCAACCATCCCCGCGCAGTCTGCGCACACTTCATGGTGAGTACCCATAAGGGATTTTATTTCACTTGATTGAACACTTCATTATAGGGATTTCGTTCTAAAAATAGGACAAGGAAACCCGAGATAAAGAGCTTTCTGCAGAAGCTGTAAAGCCTCTGCTTGAAATTCACAATCAGAAATCTTTTGCGTTTCGTTTCATACTCTAATGCTATTTTAATAATAGACCGTGATATATCATTTTTATTAATTAAAAATAAACTCAAAGGATTGTAGATGTTTTATTATTGATCGGCTGAAAGTAAAAAGTGAATAAAAATATTTCTCTTGTAAAAGTGGAATAAAAATTCCCTTAAAGTCAGGGTTATTTTTTGGTGAATTTTTTTCTAATAAAAACGTGGATAAATTTAGTGTGGAAAAAATAAGAATACTTTCCTTCATTTTGAGAATTGCATAAATCTTATCGAGCCAGGAGCCTAGTCTAAAAGTTTGGTCGGCTCCTCACGAACCATTTCAGTTTTCCCAGGACATAAATAACATTTATCCTTTAATTACGGAGCTCAGAGCTCTTCCATTCTAATTCTCGAGCTTTATTACGAAAACGCTTGATTATGGAAAGCATGTATTAGGTCGGAATAGGGGGTTCTCCTAATCCTCTTTAACACACGTCGACGTTTTCACAAAACAACTTTGCTTCGAGCTCTGCCTTATTTTTACACTTCTATCTCCCACGATCAACTCATCCACTTTCAACTCATTCTTCCTTTTTCCACCCTCTCATCTCCCAGTGGAACGGAAGGAACGAAACATTCTTTGACGTATTTTTCGATTTAAATGTTAATCTCAAAGTCCTTTGTCCTAAAATCATTTACTAGCTTTTACGTTTAAATGAACTCTCGCAAGTTTAATTGACACTATTCAATTTCGCATTGAAATTCAACACCCTTGTCTCCAGAAGAAGGATTAAGTTGATCAATTTCATAACACCGAAAAGATTATCTGGATATGAGACTCAATTCTAAGGATCTAAAATAGATTCAGTGGTTATCACTAGAAATACTTTTTCCTGAGTAGAAATTGTACTAGGACATATTTTTTCCAATTTAAAACTGTTTACAGTTTAAAACACACAAATTCGTTAATTTGAACCTTCAAAAGTTTTCAATCATCTGTGATGACTGAAATTTAAACCTACGTTCTACATTTCCATACTCATGAACTGAATAAATCGATACATATTATTTTTTGGGATCGAATAGATACTGAACTAGGAAATGAACACCAAGAACGGTCGTTAGACATTAAACAATGTATAATGACGTAGCTTTTGCGACCAAGTTGAGGTTGCTTTTACTCTACTTCGTCGTTGACTTGGTTTCACGATGTAGAATGAGAAGGTGGTTCCAGAGTAAAACTTTTAATTAGTTGGTTATCCTCGGGGCGCGACGAGCCCAACGAGGGGCAAAGGGCTGGGGCGTGACGCGGATAAATTGAAACCAGCCTTTCTGGAAAAGGATGAGCACTCTCGCACTTTCTGTGCCAGATGCTGGAATCAGTTCCCTGTAACAATCTCTCAGTTTCTTTCCTTCCTTATTCCTTGCTTCTTTTCCTCTGGGATTGGTGGCTTTGTTCAAGTCTTCTTCTCCTTCATTCTTAAGGTTTTTATGAAAAAGTATGCGTTACTATTATTTTAACCAACCAAATCAGTCTTATTCTCGAGATTATTTCTTTAATTTAATCTCATCTCGCTACTCTTCCATCAGTCTTGTGTAATTCCCCATTTCTGAAATTCAATTACTTCTCTCTGGCTTCTCAAATCGTAACCATTACCATTAAGATAATTAATAATGTTTAAATGCAAAAAGGATACAAATTATCTGCTTACTTCATTCCAAGATATTATCATTTTATGGATGTCATATCCTAGGAGAGAAATTTCGTGTTTAAACGGTAATCTGCTATGTCATTTGCACTTAGAACGTCCAGTTTTCAACGGTATGATTTCCTGTGACGAGATTCGCCAAACTTTGGGTTAGGATATAATTACTAAAGTCCCAGAGCGACACGTGGCGTTGACTCTTAGGATACAGAGCTTTAGTCTTAGCCATTTCCGGTTAAAGACGTTGTTTAGTTGTTCCGCTTACGATTTCCTCTTTCGAGTCTCAAGCAACAAAACCTCTGGGAAATCCGCTGCAATTTCAGGTACACTTGCAAGTTTCGTATGTATCGATGTTTAGAGAGGTTTACTCTATCTGACTTCTTGATTATAGTAGCTATTGTAGAGATAATTAATTGATCTTCCGCATTAAGAACTCAAAGTAAGTTACTTGAGTAAACTTAACAGTTTCAATTTACCTACTTCTCTATTTTTTCAATAAAATGTTCTTCTTTAGTTAGAAACGAAAGAATTGTTTCCTTAAAGTTGGAATGTTGCATATTTCTTAGATTTGAACTGGTTTTCTCGATTGGAAAAATAAACATTGAATCAAGGAAAATTTCTTACGTAAGAAATATTTCTTTTATCTAAAGAAATAAGATTAGCTTCAGATGCTTTTAAATCCTATCGAATATTTACTCTCTGGAATATCATTTTATCTGTATGAGAAATCATATTTTACATTCGAGAACGAAGTAACAGTAGAAGGTAATTTGGAATAATTATTCCCAATGGGAGAATGGATAAATTTAAGCAGACAGTTCTTACGCCAGAAATTCGCATTGAGATGGAGCAAGTCTCAGAGGACGATACATCGGATATGAATTCCGATTTCTATATTAAATGCAGATTGGTTAAATTGTGTGAATGAGATTTTTTTGCTATACCTCAGGTATTTTAGTATTATAGCCTCAATAATAAATAGAGCAACCTTAATGTGGCCCTAAATAGTCTATAAATATAAGAAAATAAGTTCCCTAATAGCAACCGAATAGCGCCCTATTTGCAGTGGGGTCAATTGAGGCAATTTCTACCCAAGCAAGGTTTTATTTTGAATTATATATATGTCATTCACATTTGCATAATTTCAATTACAAAAAGTACAAATTCATGGAAAGTATGGAAATTTAGTAAGGCAGACACGAATTATCGTAAAAAAATTCAAACGCGCTTTGTCTCTATGACGTGAATGCAATCGTTTTGAGGTAACGAGATAAGTTTTCAGTTCTTCAGTGCATTCTCCCTTTCCACGATTCAGATCGTTTGAGGGAAAAGTTTTCCCAGACTTTGCTAAAAGACATACTCAATCTCTGTTTACCAGTACTAGAACATTGTTGGTTTCTTCTTTTATCTTTCTTGAGACTTAGTTTGAATTTGAAGTTTGAAAAGTAAATCAAAATTTAAAAAAATGAATCACTGAAAAAAATGCTAGCTAGATACTGAAATGACTTCTATTCACAACTTTCACATAATTCTTTTCAATACCAAGTAAGATAGTAAAAAATGTGCAAAGCATTTAGAGCCATGAATAACTATTAACTTAGAGGGAAAAAATGTTGGACATCGTAAAAATGCAGAAAGAGAGAGAAGAAGAGAGTGTATGAGAAATGTAGTCGAGGAGAAGATTAATGCAGTAGCAGTAACTATACGAATTTCTCTCTTCCGAATGAACTGTGACGTTTAGTGACGTTGCGGTTAATGATGAAAGATAATTAAGACTGACGAATGTGCATAGTAGGACGAAAGCTAATTAGATCCGACAAATCGATTCGAGATATATGCATGACGTATAATAGGATTTCCGAATTAGAATTTATAATGAGACATGACCTATTCATGATTTCGAATCTCTGTGAAATTAACGGGATTATACAGTTTTATTCGAACGACTTGCTCTTCATTAACATAATCGATATGCATCTAACACCATTATTAACGCGGATTTATAGAAACATGATTTATAATAAAAAGAGTCTTTCCCGGGTAGAAACTATTTTCTTAGTTATAGATCAGATCCTAATACAATATATCCGGTGGATTAACTGACCAGAAAACCAGGAAATAATCTTGCTGTATTCAGCTTTATTTGATTCTTATTATTTCTCTTTAATATTTGTTCTTCCTTGAAGTATACTCTACTATCATAAATATTTCTTTTATAACTTTTATGCCAATCTCTTATTCCCCTGAAGGCTTCTATGTAGAACATTATTAGCTAGCGGATAATACAAGGATGTCACAAGCGAACTTGAAGCTTCCTATATAATTGAGTCCCTGTTATAATTACGCGGTTGACCACAGGAGCCGAGTCTCTGGTCTGGATACATATCCAATATCTGTTCATTCTTGAGCATGAACCGAAGCAATTGGAATTCTGGTATAATATCGACTGGAACTGAAGAGAATAATTTATTCCCATTTTTCACAATAATTTCTTTCTTTCTCTATCGATAATATAATTTCTTTTCATAAAAATATGTCCCACTTAAATCAAGTAGATTTCATTATCCAATATTTCTCCATTTATAGGATCTTCTGATATAAGGCAGTTTAAAGCTTTCGAAAAAAATTTATAATATTGAAGACTTTCAATTAGATATGTTTGACAAACACATTCTTAATTCTGTTGGTTTCAGTTTTAGTTTCATCTTTTTTAATGACAATTCAATGAATCATTGAAAAATGTCTTTAAAATCGGAAAGTTATTGAAGGATTATCGAGATTGGATGATCAACATACTATACTGAAAAATTTTCATAGCCTCATAAAGACCAGTCTCTTTGTTTGCAATGGAATAATATGAATTGACTGTTTCTCTCTTAGGCCATGATGCATCGAACATTTATGCGGTATCGATGATGCGTGGACCGGTGAATCGTATGCAGGTTTACTGTTCTTTTATGATAGCTTGCTTTTACGAGTTTTTATAGGATCGTAACTTTCTGGTCTGTGGTACCCATCCGAATAAATACGTACCTGGTACACCAAAACATATTTTACGTCTTCAATAAGATTCTACAAATTGTAGAAAATAAAGTTTATGTCATTTAAAAAAAAAACTTATTTGAATCCAATATCCAACCAACTTCCCTGGATAGAAATTGTACAAGTCCCAATCAGATTCTTGATTCTAACTTGTTTTCCTCACTTTTATTAGGGGTCTAGCTAGAAAATCTCTCTAGCGCCTAAATAGTTCATCATGCTGATCTATTAGAGGCAAAATAGTTTCCCCTGATAACATTCGAATAACAATTTCTATCTGGGAATTGGAAGTATCTAAATATTGCTTGAAGTACAGTAAACTGTGAATTAATGAAACAGATGCTTGGGAATGAATTTCTTCAATAGAAATAATTGAAATTCCATTATGGCATTGGATTTCACGCACCTCGTGGATTGAATCTCTATTCTCTTGGAAATGAAACTCAGTCTGAAAGAACAAATCGAGCTTCGCATTTCACCTTTTACCGGTATACCAGGCAGTGGAACGAAATAAGCTTGAAAGTAGAGAATGAGAAAAAGGATAATTTAATGAGAGAGAAAGGAAACGTGCACAGGGGAATCCGAAATACGAAACATAATTCGGTTGGTCAATCGAGTGAACAGCTACTTCTTTTCTCGCTTTTTCCTCCCCCTTTTTCTGTTTCCGGTATAACCTTCCCGATGTCCCTTTTTTCTCCATTTTCACCCCTTTGTCGATTTCAGTCTCTCATTCGCTTTTTGACTTTTTTTTTCTTTTTTTCTTTACTAAAATCTCGACTGGAATTTGGATCCGAATGCAATTTTCTTCGAGCGAATGTCGTTCGACGATATCCAGATTTTAAGAGAGGCATAACCGTCTTTCGAACGACAGCCAAAGAACCGTTGCTCCAGATCCTATCGTAGAAGGAACGCGGAATAATCGTAAATGGAACTTGTGGAACGGAGCCTCTTTCTATGCTTCGTCTCGATATAGGTCTCTTTCAATTGTCAAACAGTGGTTTTAGTTTCCTTTTTCGAATTGAAACTCACCTTTTCCTTCAGTTCTTCTTTTCACTCTTTTTTTATGACTTTTTACGTAAATCAAATGCTCTGATTAGACGTATGTCAACGAATGCTTTTTAATGTTCCTCATAGAATTCTAAAAAGTTTTCAAAAACTATTTTTCGATTTTTAGAGGATTTTTTCAAATTTCAAAGAGTTTCATGAAGAAAATACTTTTAATGGGGTCAATTGGGTCAATTTCTATCCGGATATCTTTTTTATTAGAAATTTCTGCTTTACTTTTGGAGATTGAATAATTTATTTATCTCGAAAATGTAGGATAAATTTTCTGTCAGTTTGAGTTTCGTATGTGCTTCATAAATGGCCCAGTTTGACGCATAAACGCGAAACGAGTTAAATGTATTACTACATAGGAAATCGTGAATTTATGGCGCGATCTGTTAGGGAAATAAACGCGGGTTCGCTTTACTCTTGCTTTTCTATTTGCGCCGGGATGGGGACATTAGTGAGTGAATTTAAGGTAATAAACGCGAAAGAATGGAATTGTTCTTATGCAAATAAAATAAAAACCCACCTTTGTTTCTCTGGCCTCCGCCTTACATCCACTTTTCATATTGGAGAGTTAATTTAAAAGTTCAAGGACTTCTAAAAAGGTTCTTTTTTACAAAAAAGTCGTTTAAGAATCAACTTATCATACATATATTTATGTGATTGAATTACAGTTACCTAAAACAATTATTTTGTTAATATTACTAATTTTCTTTCTCAGTTTAATGTACACAACTCTCTTAGTACCATTTTACTTAATATCTTATTTGTCAGGGCATTAATGTTTGTGCCTTCGTCGACATTAATCTTTTTTCTCTGGCAACTTTTAGTCGCTGGCAATGAGCTTTCAAGCTATACAGAGAAACAGCTTCCGCAGGATGCTGCGGAAGCGTGACGTAGTTTTTCTTGCATAGTGATCTTATTTTTCTGGTGTAAACTCAAAACGCTTCCAACATCCTTTCATTTTTGTTTTTTAATGAAAGAGTAACAGCTGAAATACAAATATGTTGTGAAGAATATAGAAAAGTCATTTGCAAATATTTCTAAAAATATTTTTAAAATTAAAATTGAAATTTCTGTATATTACATTTTAATTTTACAAATATTGGAGATTTCTATGAGTATACTTTTAATAGTATTACAATTTATTGGTCCTTGCTAATGATACCTCTCTATAATATTATATACATTTCATGTAATAATTTGTAATTAATTGAATTCATCAATCCTGATGTTTTAGTATTCTTGATTCGCATCACATGACATACAAATTTATTATCAGCCCTACCTTTCATTACTATTCAATTATAATGGAATAATACAATTTCATAATTAAAAGCTCTTTGTTAAATTTAATAATCATGCATTCATAATGTATTACTTGCGACTACTAGCGGAATCTATTGAATAAATGAGTTATTTCCATGCAAATATGAAATTTCTCAAATTGAAAATACATATGAAACAGAATATATAGAAAATAAAAAAAATTTAATTGAATTTCAAGAATTTGTAGGAAATGTAAAGTATGTAAAGTGATTTAATATGTTGTCGAGGTGTTTTCAAGCATGACAATAGGTTTCACTGAATATTAAGAAATGAAAGAAAGAAATGTCTGCAGTTCAAAAAATAAAACAGTCAGAAATCGTATTGTTTATATTTAGAATTGACGATTTAAAGAGATAAACTTGGCAACATAGGATGAAAATCGCGACTTTGAACCTATTTACTTCAATATCTATTTTCTGTGTGTCACGTAAATTGGTTTTTTTTTTAATCACACGTGTATCCCCTCTATAATCCAACTGTCGATGATTCACCTTGTGGGACTATTCTGTAGAATATTGTCCTCCTTTTATTTCAACTGCCGTTCCTTCTTCAACAGTTATTCTCTCACTTCTAGTCTCTCTTTCTTTGTCAACTCTCATTTTGTATCTTCCTTTCACTCATTTTCTTTCTCTCTCATGCACCCACTAAAGAGACATATCGTCCTCTCACTTATTCCCTGGCGCTAACGGAATCGGCAACATCGCTACAATCTAGTCAGCACTCGAGTTCAGAAACAGTTCAGCGGCCGCAATATTCCCTATACATAGTTTTCTTCAATGTTTGTGCTAAGTCTTTTGTGAATTCGTGAATGAAAAATTAATCGCGTCCAACAATCTCCTAGAACATTGTCCCCTGCAATTTAAATGCCTTTGTTAAGGCTAAATCATCAATCAGTTCAATGTGTCAGTCAACTTGAATCCAAAAACTTTTAAATTTGTGCAATACATGTGTACAAATGTACTTTGAAAATATTTTCAATGCAAAGACTTCTCTTCTGGCATTTTTCAAAAGACGATAACTGTTTGTGACCATACATGCAAGCATTCAAAATTTGCTTGTCATCTGCATGAGCTCACATGTCAAGAGTATAATAATATCCTCTTCTATTTAAAAAATAATTAGTTTTCACATGCGATCCTTCTTTGATTTTAAAGACCTTGTTCTACATTTTAAATCCGCTGTGATTGTGATATCTCAAGAGTGTTAGTGAAAGTGAAATGCAGTTGCATTGTAAACATGTGTAAGAGAACACATGGTGACTAAAGCCACATGCGCAGTAATTCTACATGTTTTTCTTATGTCTCAGAAGTTTTGAACGCTTTGAACGTGCAAATAGTCGAAATATTTCTTCTCAATTATATTTTATCCAGAAATGTTGTTTCAATTACAAAAAAACAATACACAGTACTTATATAGTTTCTTTCATACTTCTGTCCTTTTTGTGATCTAATAACTTATCTGATGCCTGGTTCGTAGATTAAATTCAGTGTCTTATATTATCGGTTCTTTGTTTTATTATAGACGTCGTTATCATGCGATAACGTTCATAATTTTACGTAAGTGTAAAAATGACATGTCAGGTGTATTATAGATTATACTTCAAGCAATAGGCTAGCACGTGTAGCTTATTTATAAAATACAAAAGAATTATTTAAAACTTCCTTTGCTCATTAACCTGGTGCTATAATATAAATAGTGCATACAGAAAAGTGTTGAAGCGAGGAATATTATAATACATTTATGTAACTTGAGTGAAAATGGAGAAAAAGAAGTTGAAAAAATGGTGAGTTTATTCAAATTTTGTAATAAAAGGGAAATGTTGGAAATCTTTAGCATATATCAGAATTATCTATTATTGTCTATTATGAATTATCTGTTAAATTAATGTCAGTTTCAATCTAATTTAGTCTCTTGGTTGTCAAATTAAGATAGCGGTTATGTTAGACGTCAGAATCTATATAAACGAGTATAGGAATTTAAAGGGATTTCAAGATATTTTAATTGATAGAAATTGTATTAGGGACCAAATCAGGTTTTAACTAGTTCATCCTACTATTATTAGAGCTCTAGCTAAAAAATCTATTTAGTTAGAACCCGACTTGAGCCCTAGAATATAGAAAGCCTCAAAGTAGAGGAATGACACAATAATCCGAACATTGCAATTTCACTCCTGGTATCCGTCTACCAGAAAAGCTCGAATAGTTCGCCTTATTTGAAAGCAGAGAGGTTTAAATAGCTTTCCACTGTAATTCAGCGACTTCACTGATCTAAACGTGAAACATTTTGTTGGTCCTTATGCTGCATCATGAGATGAGTAAAATAACAGGACGCAATTTCACGTGCAGTGCTTTCACTATGCAAAGTCCTCGAATGGGAATTATTAGCTCAGCGGCGCGACGGCAGACTCTTTGTGTCTACAAAAACATATATATATATAAAGCGAGATTCTCAGTACGTACCCATTGGAAAAAGTATAAAAAAATCGGTCATGATTGAATTTAAAATAAAACGTTCAAATCGATTGAGAAACGACTTCTGAATATCGATTTGTCCATAGAAATTTTGTTGGACCCACTGTGCAATGCTGGGTAAACTGCTAGTAATAATAATTGAAAACAACTATATATCATTATCTGATACGCAATCCCATTTTCCCCATTTCAAACGATATTATAATAATATTAGATTACATAATGTTATCATTTTCTCAAAAGTCTATCATTGTATGTATTAATCAAAGCAACCAGTATAATTAAATTCCCAAGGAACCCAGGAAAACCTCTGGAGCTATGATTACTATTAAGCTCAATTAATTCCAAATTCAACATATTGCATCTAATTCTGAAATTTCAGACAAACTCTTTATTCTACCTACCTATTCTGTTTTAAAACGTTGATCTCGCGAATGAATAACTCCTCAATTCAGATAATATTGCGCGCACAGTAAACGGCAGTACAATTTTAATGGCCATTTGCAGCGCTCGACACTGAATTTCAGTCTCCCTGTAGTGTAGAGAGTCGCTGAGAATCCAGGCGAATTTGTAAACATAGCTACAATAAACAGTGATGGAACAGCGCAAAACTTGCATTAATGTTAGGCCCTGTGCTTTGCACAGTCTATATTACTAAACCCCACATATGCACCCTCTGACCAAGGCTGGTATGCACAACTGTTAACCCATTTCCCGAGGGCGCAAAGGCTCTTGTGTTACGATGATTCATGCAGGTGTTGATCCATTTCCGGTTTGTGCCACAGCAGAACGTTCATACGTCGTACATAGTACATTCGCTGCCGTGAGTCACGTGCATTTGATTTACTCGTGCGAGACTGCAACGCGAATTCCGTTAAATCAAGTCAGGTTATTTCAGGTCGGCTTGCTGCGTACGTCCCTACAGTGTGCATATAATCGCGTTATGGTCTTGTCCATGTAACGTATACGAATATAACTCATACAAACTCAACATACTCAATAATCTGATGCATGTGCATTAGAATGTGTGCATATAAGTAAAATTTCGAATTTCCAATCTAACTTTCCTCTAGATTATCCTTACCATCGATAAATCTAGTGATCGACACCTTCATATAGAAATAATACTCTCTTAATCTGAATCAGCAATAAGTACCATTAAAACATGATTGAGAATTAAACGAGGATAAGTTCAAGCCGTATAACTTTGTAATTATGTATGCTACTTCTTTATATGCTCTTTGAAGATAGTTTCAATTTTTACTTAGAAATTTACATCCTCTAGTACGTAATTGAATTGAATTTGCAATTAAGATACGAAAATATATGACTAGAGTCTAATAGTGAATATACAAGTAGATGTGAAATTGTATTAAATTTTGTGCTCATTTAATGAGTACTTTGCTTTCCTGCTTCATGTCAAAACAGGAAATTTTTATTTTCTTTTTTGATCTTTGTTGAGATTTTGTAAAGTCTCTTGAAATCTCTTTAAAGTCTAGGAAAACTCCGGGTAAAAATTGCCACAAAATTGACCCCATTGCACGCAGGATACTGCTCGGGTTTTATTATAGGGAAACTATTTTTTTAGAGTTCTAGGCTGGGGCTTTTTAGAACTATTATGCGAATGAAAACTATTGTTTAGTTACAATAGCACTAATTCTGCAGTAGTAAATTATTCACAGTATTTATTTTTGACAGGTATACGAGAAAATTGATTACTCAGTTTATTGCCTTCGCCAACTCGTATCCTGCTAATTTACTATGCTGAATTCCACATATTCCAACCCCTTTGCTCTCATAATATTAGCTCGTTACCTGCAACCAATGTTTCACGAATTTCCGATCCGCATTTGGTGCTTTTCTGCAATAAAATATCCATCTCTGCCAATATTTCGAGAATTTTAGATTAATTAAAAGGTCGTTAATCGATTTACAATTACCATCAAATTTAATTTTACTATACTTCACTAGTAATCTTCACGCACAGGCTCTGGTAAATTTATGATGGTGTTATCGACGTGATTTATTTATGAATAGTCTGTACAAATCATCGTCTTATTTACTGAAATTGAAAGTTAATTTAAACAATAATTGTATATGAATTATATAAAGTAATATTATAATCATCATAGGTGACATCTTCTCACCTTTTTATAACAATAATAGCTACTGCTGTGATATTGGTACCATATTAGCTCTTGCATAAACTTTCTTCTTCGCCTATATTTCATGAACAAATTGCCAACTAAATTCGAGGACTAAGGGTTGAACTAATTTACAAGTGTCATGAGCAGACACCAAATTAAGACCACCTTTGCTCTCACACACATACCTTTAACGCTGCCATTAGCCGACGCGAAACATATCCTGATCTTGATTCTGCAACGTAATCAAAATCCTTTGATCACATAGCCTAATTAATTTTGAATTGATTTCAAATATTACTCCAAATTATGCAATAGGGCTCTTTCTTTTTTTATTCTGCTGGGTCTCTCATTTACGCAAGTTACACGGAATTATATTTAACAATTCAACGGTTGAATTCATAATGGTGCTCGAATCGTTGTTTTTTTAACGAAGTTACACTCTCATATCTGCAATGAGAATAGATTTGATTTTATGCAGTACTTTACGAGTACATGAAAATATATAATTTTGTTAACAATTTTGTTGGGAATGAAAACTCGAAATGGTCTTTTTAAATTACCTCATTTTGTAGACTTGCGTGATTCACATAAAACAGTAATTGAGTAAAAAGTCGAATGAAAAAATGAATACACAGAAAGTATTTAATTTAATGTTAATGGAAAATGTCTGTTTTATACTACGAGAAAGTTTAAAGCCATCGTGAATTATTAAGTATTTAGGAAAATAAAGTTAACAACGGTCGAAACTTGTATCCAGTAAATCCCAGTGTGTAAAATTTTTATTTAAATGTTTAACTAAATAAAATAACCCTACTGAGGCCCTAATAGTTCCCAAATAGCACATTACTTGGAATATAGTGTAGTTTTTATACTTCAGTTCTTTAATATCTCTAAAGAAAAAACACTCCATTGTATATGAAACCCACAATGCTTTCTTTTACAATACAAAAGCGGGAAGATTGCTTTGAATAATCAATCAAAAAACCTAATCTTCTTCCACATTTATTCAAAATACTAACTTGACAACTTATTTTTTTCCCTTTTTTAATATAACAAAGTCAAAACTGTGTGAAAGAAGAAGGAATCGTGAATTAAAAGAAAAGTCGTGACAATTTTCTTGTGTTCCAAGGGGACGTGTGTAGAATATTCATGGGTTCACAAGTTAACCCCATGGCGTGGTTGGTATCGCGGATAATTTACGAGCAAACTGAATTTTCAGAACAACTCGAAAGAATGGAATAATTATAAATTTCATTTTTAACAATTTATTCATCAGACGTCGTCACCTATGCACCCTTTTTTACCCTGAATTTTTTTAATTCTTCTAAATATTGGGACAAAATTTTTATTTAAAATAAAAATTAACTTTTCACCTTTTTTATCGACAATTATAGGTACTGTGATCACTGTAATTTTTTGAAAAATGTTTTGGAACAATAATTTATATTTGTGTGCATTTTTCCATATTTTATTTGTTTTATATGATTTGAAAGTCCATGAAAATAAAAAGGAAGTTGCAAGATAAGCAAGAGGTCAGTTCGTATCGAGAAAGGAATGTTGAGCCAAGGCTGTATCGCAAAGACTAGGGGAGGATCGTTAAACCTCTCGTATTTCTCTCTTCCATTACTTTTTTTCCTCGTTTTTCATCGACATTGTGTGCCGCTCACCGCTTCCGCAAATAACGCATCATCAGCTCTCTTCTCTTTCCTTCTTTTACTCCTCTCCACCCCTTCAACCTTTCACCCACAATACTTTACTTTTCTCCACCTAGAGGCCTCAAGTCGCCATATTTACTCAGAAAATATGCTTACATAGATTCTCAAAACTTGTTTTCTCATCCCTTAATATTTTATTGTATTTTTTCTATCCTTAGAATACACACACCAAAACTTAAGAAATTCATGTGAATTTCTTTAAACCCGGAAGGAAATTGTTCTAAGACTCAAGTCGAGCTCGAAATAGTTTGCCCCATTTTTATAAAAATTTTGGTTTGTACCACAATTATTTTTCGATTAGAAAATCATCAAGTAGTTCAGTCTTTAAATACTCATGTCTTATTCATCAGAAAGAGAAAGCTAATATACTTTCGAAGTCATGATTCGTTTAATTTAGAATCATTTAGTTTATATTTAAATGAATTTTTTACTAACTCAAGATTAATTTATTAGCTCACGGATCCTCATTTTCTGCCTTTAAAATCAGGGTGACAACGAAATCATTCAATGAAAATTTCCATCTACTTTCGACGATGAAGCTTATACGAAAGAGTTAAAATCATAATGAAAGCTCGGAGCTTTTAATTGCTTTTATCTTCTCCTCTCGCTGTTTAAAAGTTTGCCTAACCTCCATTGGGAAAAAGGCATTTTAAAACTTCTTTTTCGATTTTCTCTTAGCGAATTTTTCCGATTTTACTGAATTCGTTTGTTATAGAGGTTTTTTTATCAAATTTCAATGAACTTTCTTCTAATATCTTGAATTCTAAGCGGTTTTCTTTTCTGTCTTTTATTCATGGACAAAAGAAGTTGAATTAATTGAAAATATTCTTGGCGGATAGAAAAATTAAATGAATCTGGGCTGTTCTTATGATTCCGTTTATTAATGTATAAAGGAACACAGCTTTTTAAATATTAACAATAAGCAGCTTAAAAAAGTTTTTCCGTTCATAATAGATACGCTTTTAACGTCACTTCTAAAGGGTATTATTTTATTATAATCGAGGGAAAATGGGGTTCAGCAGAGGAATTGCAATCGAATCGAGGAACTCTGGCACGAGTAGTCCGATGAAATTTTAATCCAATTATGTTGCCATCGTCTCGCTAAAATCAATAATCGTCTGTATCACAGAGCAAGCATTAATGGCATATAACTATGGAAATCAATAAATTGTAGTTAGCGTCTTCTGAAATCCGTTCTGTTTATGTTGTGTATCATAATTGACAGGATTCCAGTAATCATGTGGATTCATATATATCCATTTCCAATTTCGCGATTAATAAAAATTAGTAGTCAAAATAGGTAACCTCAGGTAGATCTCTAGTGAGTAATTAATCATTTTATTATGTGAACAATTTTAATCTATCTGATTAAGACTTTTCATGTCTCGAAACACTCACACATCTCAAGATAGATTTCAAGTACCATCTTTTTAAGGTCAGGCGAACTTTTAAACGTTTTTAAGAGCTGGAGAAGTTGGCTTAGTAGCCTAGAAAGTTTTATGCTTGTCGTCAGGATGGACGTCATTACAGTTTCATTGGCTTCTTTCGTCTCTAGCTTGCAGTTTCCTCCCTAAAAATGAAAAAAAATCGTACCGTCAGTTATTAAACTTATTTATAAAAAAAGGTGACGACTCTGCTAAAGCTCGTAATACAATTTTTCGATATTTTCATCGCGAAATATCCATTAAAAGCTATAACATTCTTTTAGAACTACATTTTAAGTGATTTTAAAGAATTTCAAGGGATTTTTAAAGATTGAATTCGCTTGAATTTCTTTGAAATGATTAAAAATGTCTCATTTTAGTATTTCATAATAAAAGAATTCTCTGACGAAAGGATTTAGATAAGTTAAAATGTATCTGTGCTCTGGGAGAAAAACAGAAATTGAATATTAAGAAGTAGAGAATAGCGTTCTACTTTCTTTCCGTTTTTGTTCGGCTTCACTCTCTGAATGAAGAATGATGCAAGAAGTTAGATGCTCTCGATGATATATTCCCGCAAAAGTTGTGCGACGAACAAACAAATGGCCAAGGCGAAAAAAAATAAAGAGAAGGAAAGAATGGGAGAGAGATTGGTAGACATCCCAGCGGAAGCTGTACATCAACTATGTAGGTGTTCTGATCTCTTTGCAACCGTTTCTAAGAAAATTTCTCGAGATGGATTTATCCAAACGTTTCAAAATTAAATAAAATGCTTCTTTAAAATCTATCTCTTCGACACCTCTTAAAATTCTTTAATCACTTTAAAAATCTACTTCTTATACATGAAAGGTTTTAATTTCTTTTATATAGCAATCTCTCGTTTGATAAATATTTGCAAATGAATGAATCAAGGCGATGAAATACAATTTCACTTGAGCTAATACAAGTAATTTATTAAGGCTCCTTAAGTAGACCCTTTCAGTTTCGAAAGAAACGTTGTATTCTTCTCAAAGAATTCTGTTATCGTGTATTTCTTATCAAGAAAAAAATCAACGTGGAGGAAAAATGAGGGAAGCGAAAGCGAAGGAGAGAGAACGTTTAGTGTCTTTATAGTTCATCCTTTGTATCCTACTCGTTTTCTTCTTGCTCCACCCACACCACGAACCTTAATGTATCGACAGGGGTGGTTTTACGCGATACTTTAGGAGTAGTGCTTTTCTCTCAGATACTCTGCCATCCTTGTTTATGGCCTACTCCCCCCCGCATCTCCCTTTTTCCCATATAATCCACAAATTCCAAAGAATTTATGCGTCTACTCGACATTTTTGCCTTCCTTTCGTTTAGGATCGACTTTTCCTTTAAATTTTTATATCTTCATTTTGTCCTTTTAAAAAAAGCTCATGTTTGTAAATGAAGAGATGTGATTTTTCAAGTTTTTGTAATCGACGTTCGTCGAATATTGTGTACGTGACGTGATTTCAATAATCCAAATCCGAGCCTTGGCCAAAGGCGAGAAGAGAAGTTCGCTTCGGCTTCTCACCGGAAGCGACCATTCAAATATTCATCATTCTGGCATATTTAAGCAGGGATCGGCAAGGTTTTCAAGAGAGGAACGCTGCCCATACCCACTTTCTACTCTCACTCTGAAACCCACGTTGCGAGACTTGGCAAACGTCCCTGAAATACCCTTAGGACCACGAACACAAAGGGAAACCTTTGTGCCCTCAGGTTGCCTCATGTCGAACTTTATAATTCACCCTCTCATTGCCCTCGACGCTACCTTCAAACTTACGATCTCAGCAAAAGTGCATTTTCGATTCCAGTGAGCTTTCGCAAAACATTTGCTTATTTTAGATCCTGTTAAAAGTTTACATTGAATCTTTTAACAACGAGTTTTCGGTGTGAAAAGCTTCTTTCGAAGCATTGCTGAATTGTCACTTTTTCACCCTTTTACTTCTTCATAAAGGGATCTTTGTAGTTACATTTTCCATAGAAAATGTTACAACATTTTAAAAATGGATTAATTGAAGTTTTCTCAGATGATAATTTAATATTTTTTTAAATTATAAATTAAAAGTACAAATCGAATGACATCTAGTTGAACTGATTTTCTTTAAAAGAAGAGGGGAGTGAGGTCGTTTGCCATTTCCTTTCGGTAAAAGTTGTTTGAAATCTAGGGAGCGAACCTGTCCTCTCGAATACGGCGAGGAAAAGAAAACGATGTCAATACATACAAAAATGGAGAAATGTGGCGGCCGTTTTGAGAAATATTGACATTGGTGGACTGTCGCCACATATTTTCTGAGAAGGAGGAAAACGTTGCGCATGGAAAAAGTAGTAACGTTTCAAGAATATTGACTTGCGTTTTCTCCTTCTTCAAGTAGCGCGAGTCAACGTTCGATCGACCAAAGTAGCGAAAGCATGCTACGTTCAAACATCTTTTATGAAAACTATATTTCAACTTCGCAAAACCATCTCGACGTTTACACTCGCTTTTATCGGTTATAACTTATAAAGATGGTTTACTTAAGTTCCTACCTCACTTCGTGTTCCAGATCAAACATAACTATTAACTAATTACACTAAAAGTCTCTCGACTTATAAAACTAACTGCTGTAAGCTAGTTTAAACAATCAGATTATTTTTATTAACTTTCTTTCTGGAAATTTTGAAGTATATCTCAGAAATTTTTAAGGGCATGTGGTAATTACCATTAGGCAAATTTAGTTTCGTCTTTAGATACTTACTGTAGTGTTAATTGGGGAAATTTCTGAGTGGAGATAAATGGCTTAGTAGTTAAAAATTATTTAGTATTGCAAAAATAAAGTTGACGAAACTAAATTTGCTCTTATGATAAGTAACGTCTGCCCTTAAGTTGTTTTTGAGGGTTTCGGTTGGTCAGATAGAGGGTAAGAGATTGCATAAATAGAGGACGATGATTCAAGTGAGGCATGATAAGAAAGTCCTGACAAACGAGAAGAAAAGAGACATATCCAGATAAAGAAAGAAGTAGGGGAAATAACATGAAGAGTGAGAACAAAAAAGAAAATAGAGTGGTAAGAAGAATAGGAAGGGAAACGTGGAACAGATCCGTGACTGTTAAAAGTGGATGGCGTGACGCGAAGTAGTTACACTCTGGAGCTGCAGATGGATGACGGTCTTCTAGCAAATTAGTAGAGGAAGTACATTTCTTTGCTTCTATCTTCTATCTCTTCTCCTTCTTTTCCATATTATATTCTTTCCCGAAGTTGTTTACATCGTCTCTACTTTGGACATTTTCCCTTTTTAAATACATTCTTTAATACTGCGCTAAACATGAAGAAGAACTTGAGCTCTATAAAGATTTAAACAAGATGTTAATTCTATTTTGGGGATTTGTCACCTTTTCACCAGGAAAAGACAAGATAATTATCGCTTAAAATAAGAATAATTACAATCATTATCTTTTTGTGTATGCTTGTCTTTAAGTTTATTTTGTGTTTTGTTTTTGTTGAGTTGTGAATGTTTACAAAGATATCGTTAGTTTCACATTCATCTTGATTTAAATCCGTATTCTAAATCCGCTACTTTGCACGTTTTTTATTCAACATGGCGGGTCGTCGCATCGGCAATAAATCTACTTAGGAGCCGATCTCCTCCTAAGCCTCAGATTCGCTTGGGTACTCGTGCAATTCAAGGAGTCTATTATCCCATTCTCGTCCTGATCGGTCGATAGATCGATTTTCGCCCCTTAGAACGTGATTCCTAACCGCACAAGCCACAATCGCGTGGTCTCACATGGCCGACTCTAGAGTTCAAGCAGGCGGATTCCTTACGGGGCGAGCATACCGCGATGATTCGGTATTCCTTAATTAGCATCTAGTCCCTACTCGTGGTTTCCACACTTGTTCCAAAAGCTTATCGATACAACAACCGGGTTCCTAAACTTTTCAATTTACAGATAAACCTCTCTCAGTTCACTTTAAATAATTCCACCTAATTGCAATATTCAGGCCTTATAGACTGGTCCCTATATCCCCGGGCAGAAATTGCCCCAATTGACCCCAAAATGCAAGTAGAGTGCTTTTCAGCTGCTATTACGAAAACTATTTTCTTAAAGTAGTTCTAATAATTTAGGCTTTTTTTTCTCCTTATATTGCAAAACAGTCCGATTTTTTTAAAGAAAGAAAAAAGTTACGGAATTATTTTAAAAATATATTTTAAAACATAAAGTAATTTACTTAATTCTAATGAATATTCTTTTCTTTCTGTTTCAGGTGAGTAATTTTATCGTCAAAACCTATTTCAACTTCGTGCAGAGACAGTAAGAAATGCATTATTTCTCTTCCATTTGACTGATTCCCAGAAAACAAAAAAACACTAAATTCATTACGTTCTCTTTGTAAATTGTAAATTTTTTTTTGTCATTGCAGTATACTCTGATTCACTTTGTTTTGAAAAGAATGCTTGATGGAGAGAAGAGTACAAATAATAATAATTGACAGTAAAGGTTCTTAAAAAAAACCATATTAGCTGTTTAGACCTTAGTTATTAATTTCGCGTTCAGTATCACAGAGTATACTCATTCTTTATAGAGCATCCTCTTGACCTTTGAAGTATGATTAAGAATGCACCTGCAGAGTCATCTAAAATTTTTAGGTAAACCGGGCTTTGCTCTACTTTACTCTAGGTGTATTGCTGATAGGGCAGATGTAGGAATTTCTGTAGTTTAGCACGTTTATGTCGAGCCTCGTATGCTAGTTTTAAAAGTTTTAACGACCTAGGCAGGTCGATCCTTTCGGGTTGGTAATCCTGCCGAGTCCCAGTTCGGGAAACTGCGAAAATATAATCTGTCAAGCACCAATTCTGGCCGACGTCCAGCAGCTTACAGACACGAGACAGAAACTCATGAAAGCGAAACATTTTACTTGATCCATCTCAAATTTTAATCAAGACAAAAAGTTTTCAGAAATATTCAAACATCACAAGAGAATAACCGGGGAAAATGTTATTAGAGTGACAACATAACCGGAAAACCGGGTAATTCGTCCTTTTAATAAATTATCTATGACCGGAAATTTGAAATAATCTGCCGAATTGCCACCCTGGTTATTTTTTACCCTGGAAATCCAGGAATTCGCCGGGAATTTGACAAGGAAAGTTATAGACACCTTGCTCATTTCTATAATTGCCGAAGTATTGTAATTTTGTAACACCATAAGTGCAACTTGAAATTCGCATTCAGCTCTCTAAATATGGTCCATTACCCCGTTTACAAACTTAGACTTGAAAAGTTTCGAGTAACAGTCCCATCTCTAGTCTTGCTGTGTCCACAAACTTGTGAACAGAACCTAAACTTTACGATTAACAATATTAGAGAGGACGTCTAGTCGGCTAGGCTGACTATCTCGAGATACTCGGGGGACTGTTTTAAACTGCAACCCCTGAAATGTGCTTTCGAGCTAAAAATGTAGGTCAACTTTTATATTTTATGTTACAATTGCTCGAGAAAAGAAACTTTAAAATTGCTTAAAATTCCGCGACTCCTTTGCAAGGTGTGCAAGTCTTGGAAATCTTATAGAGTCTGTTAAATAAATTATATCATAAAAATTATAGAATATGACAAAAAATAATATAGTTGGTATAAATGTCAAACTGAAATCACCAACGTAATCTTTTTCTTGCATTCAAATACTAAAATTACTAACGTATTATACTTTATTATAGTTAATTAATTAGAGTAGGTTGGAATGATACTTTTATGTTTAATGAATCGTAATAATTTGGAACGAAATCTGCGATTATAAGGGGGGTGATGTTGGTTCATAAATTGCACCACGTGCCGCAGAAATCTCCAATATGGTGCAAAGCGAGAGACAGCAATTACTCGGTTTGATTAGGCGGGGTGAACCGTATATTGGCTATATTAAATGCATTACACGGTCCGACTTTTCATGTATTCCGAATCTCGTATTCTGAGCCAGGACAGGGCCGTGTTACGATCTCGTTACGCGTTTCAAAGCTTACAGCCCTGATGTTATCACCGGGATTACCTTGTCCCCTCTAGTTTTCGTTATCGCACTACGACCAAAGATCAAATTGCAAGCTCCCATAAATTCACTCTTTCTAGAGTTACCTTAACCCTTTCATACCAATTTTTAACATTTTCTGACAAATTGGTTTACCGCAACTCGCATTTCTCACCTTTTCCACTCTTCACATTTTCGTGATTTCAATTAAAAAATTGTTCAACTTTGCTCGCCTAGCTTAAACCATAGTTGGGCAAAATTAAATTCGATTAGTGTTTAAAAAATAAAAACAAAAGAGAAGTGTTTTGTCGTGATTAAGGAATAAATTCTATTCGAATGACATCGCGTGCAATTTTTTAATTTATTACTTATTCCTGCATTCGTCATTCATTTATTTGTTATTCGCAAACAAATGGCATTGCGAAGAAACACCTACAAAGTTAAAAGTAAATTTTATTCCAAATCTCGTCTTATTGTCTGAAATATAACAGCTTGTTATAATTTATTAATTTAATAATGCCGAACTCTGGCTTGAACTATAATAAGTTTGATATTTAGTGATAAAATTAGTTCTTGAGAAGTACTTTTGGGGTAAAAGCTGTAAAATTATTTTGGTATTTCAAGTGAGGTGAGACGTAAACAAAACTTGAACGATCATACAGAACCATACATGTAAATTTAAGGTAGTTACCTTAAAGCTTTACGGCCTTAAAAGCCCATAACCCAAAGTTTGGAGTAAGTAGAGCGACATTAATAAGTTTCTTATACACATTTACTGCGTTTGATTAGCATTAAAAGTAACTTTAATGCTTTTAAACCGAAACTGCTAACATCTCACGCTGTTGACGCATTTTTAATAACGTTTTAAAATACGTTCTTGAATAGTTCTTTAAAATCACCTAAAATTCGATAATTCGTGAATAAATTCTTGAATTCGTGATTAAAAAAGTCAAATTAGTCGACAAAAAAGATTGTAACATTTTAAAAGACTTTTTAGTGTAGAGTAGATATGTGTAAAGTTGACAAAATGTCTAGGAAATGTACAGCCTATCTGGAAACGGGAACGACGCTATTAGGCTGAGTTAAGCTTTAACGTTAATGTAACAACCGGGTAGCAACGATAGCCAGCAGTGAACGACATCCTTTCGACTTGTCTCGTTAATCTTCAGGCAATCTTAATCTCGGGTTAAACGCGAAACCGATATTATGCAAACAACCAGTAAATCTGACCTTATAGTTAGACCCTTCATTCGAGCTTGTTACGCTCCTGAAATAGCTACTTCATTTCGTGTAGAATTTTATCAGAACTTTTTAGTTTTTTATGTAAATTAGCTTCATTGTGTATACATTATCAATATTAATTTAGACTTTGATTAATGTACTTGAGGTTCTAAACGCTCGAATGATAGTTTTAGGATGAGGCTTATATAGGGTCCCAGTATAGGGTTATTTACCCTATTTATAATTGGGGAGTGCTAAATAGCGCCTGAATTTCGGTAAAGTGTCAACAATAATTTTGGTTCATCATTTATATTCAACAAAAATTTCGCCTCACTAGTTTAGAGCTTTGATTATCAGTATGGTACCAGAGATCGATCTACACAAACTTACCTGACTTGAATTACTGACAGGTGATGTGGTTCCGAGAGAACGGTTAACCACTGTGGGAAACTTGATGACTAGATAATCGAAAATCAAAACTACAAATAGCTTGATTGTTTCCTAACGAAACTCTATTTTTTTTCTCCTTTTTCTTCATATTTATTACATCTATTAATAACATTTCTTAATGTTTAAAACAAAGCAACAATATTGTGAGTTTCTTAATCACCAGACAACTAAATCACTACTGACATTTACGTACATATATGAAATCCTCGGAAAAAATAACGAAGACCAGAATTAGCACTTAAGCGCTCGCCTGCAATAATATTTTCTGTTTACTACGTGTGTCATAAAATGAGGGTTGATATTTAATTGAAAAGTTAGCAAGACAGAAAAAAACAGGAATAACAAGAGATGAAGGGGTAAACAGACAGACCGAAAAAAGAAAAACCTTTTAGCAGTAATTGGTCGACAAAGGACAGACTGAGACAAATATTTGCACGCTATTCTCAAAATTAAGAGAATACTATAGATATCAAATTATCCACATATTCTACATAATTCTGACAGACGATAAAGTACCTCATAGACTTTTAAATTCTTCGAATTTGCGACGAATAAAATTTCGCTTTATGAAATAAAATTCACTCTGCATTTCTCAACGTTTCCGAATTTTACATTCAAAATAGTTTCGCTTGGTGAATATTGTGTAGTACACCAAAGCTCTTTGAAGTAATTTTGAAAATATTGCTTTTTCTGTGAAATTTGGAACCATTTCGAAAAGAAATTTCTACTCAGGTTAACTTCACAGCAGTTTAATCTATTTCTGTTTAATTAATATCAACTTCTCATGGAACTAAAAGGAGAGAAGGATGAAGTTTAGACACTTCCTTCCTTCTGCCTGAAAGTGCAAGATAACTGATGGCACTTTAAGGATGTCTTTGGTGTCCCAGAAATTCAAGACACCTTTTGAATCTTCCTTGAGAATCCTCACTCATGTAGATTAACATGCTACACAAGTATCTGCACTCGGTTAATTAATAACGACGAGCATGAGGGGCCAAATGATTCATTATAGTTTTCCCGGAGTTGAGGATGAATTATTCGCTTTCGCTCTTTGTCGAGGAATGTCCACGCAATAATTTTCCAGTAGTACATGTGAATGTTTTAGTATTATTTATTCACTGCTTTTACTTCTACGTTGATAAATCTCCTTTCACTAAATTATTTTCATCTCGCTGTATTTATTACAGCAACAAAGTCATGTTCTTTATTCTTAGTTCTCCATTCAGTAAATAAAATTTACTTGATATCTTTGGACTTTAATCATCTCGTGTCGTCAGTGAGGAGAGCATAATTTTGTATTTTGATTATAGGATTGTATATGTGAATGCAAATTATTGCAAATAATTGCAAGTAAATTAGCTGCATTAAATTAAGAAATGTTATTTATGACCAACACTAACTACGGGTAGAAATTGTATTAGGGCCAAAGTTGGGTTTTAACAAGTTTGACCGACTTTTATTGGGACTCTAGCTAAAAAATCTATTTAGCGCCTAATTAGTTTGTCACGCTGATCATTTAGGGTATTAATTATCTTTGTATGTGTATAAGCAGTCCCTAGTAGTATTTATTATTCATTAATATATTATGAACTGCAAGTCTAAACTAACTGAGGTAGAATTCACTCTATAGAACTTTAAGAAAATAGTCTCTCTAATAGCACCCAAATAACAGTACCCTACTTGCAGTTGGGTTAATTGAGGTAATTTCTACCCGGAAATTTAAAAGATAAAAATTCTGGGGTGAAAAGGATTTGAAGGATTATCTTAAAATGCAGATCTGATGTTGGTGGAAAATTTTGAAAGTCGTTTCTCGCTCGAGAAGGGTATATTGGTTGAAATTTTTAAAGGAAGACAAGAAGGTAAACACTGGGAACAAAAGCCGAGACAGGAGCGATAGGGACTTAAAATGCACTATGTAGCACGTTGTCGCTCAATAATTCAGTATCCTTGGTAGCCCTCTGGCACGCCCGACGATTCCAATGGGATTCTGTCGATTCTTTGGCACACATATACATTTTACTTGCTCGATTATTATTGCACTATTCGCGAGTAATTTTGGGTGCATATAGCTCCGAGGTAAAATCTATTTCTTCTTCTTTTCTCTTGAAATATTTGAAGTCACTTGAAATTATAATAGAAGTCATTGAAATATCGGAAGAATTTTCAATTCATTCTAACATTTCTACGCCCTTATTTTTCCATGAAAGATATAAATTAGATGTTTATCATCTGAAAGCAGGCAATTTTTCCAATATAGAAAAAAAGATTAATTTCAATTTTTTATTGTCACTATTTTTTATAAGATTGAAGGGTGGAGAGACAGGCGCCCATAGGAATAATTTAGCATCCGTCTTTTCAACGGCAACTGCTGATACAAACATTGCATTATTCATGCCTCGTCTCGCTTAGCTTGGTAAGCTAAGCTCGAGCTAAGGCCTCGTCCGAGGCTGCATAATTAACGCGCTTAACTTACCCGTGGTTGGCCGCGAACGGCTGCAGCCGGAAAACTCAGACAGCGAATACGCGTTAATTCTTGGTAGACTGCGGTAAGCTTAATGACGAATTATGAATGACAAAAGATTCACATGTTATATGGTAGATATTTTTAAAAAAGACAATATAAGAAGCACGAAAACAAAAACAAGGGAGTTCGAGATGAACCTCAGTTAATTAAGATGAGGACAATATACTTTTTATGGTTTTAAAGAATTTCAAGGGATTTTAAACGATTAAAAACGATTTACATGATTTTGAAGAGAGAGAGAATAGGATTTCTATTTTTTAAGATTTTAAAAAGAATACAAAAGATATCAACTTCAATTCAATTCACAAATATTAAATCCAGTGTTAATAATTTTTCCTAAGATTTAACTTTACCAATTGAAAAAAGATGAAAAGTTGACAAAATGTGGGAAATATGTGTAAAAAGGAATTGTGATAGTTGAAAACCTTTGCCAATCAATATTGTTGTCAATATTAAATTCAAATTATGTTTTACATAAAAATGCACGTGATATGTTCGATTTTCTGTATTAGATTTGAGAAATAACTGTGAAAAGTATAAATCGACAGATATATTGTAAAGTTTAACTATAATATGTAGGTCGTACAACTTTCTTCCACATAAATCCTGCAGAAGTTATTTTTTTTTATGTCCCCAATCTTTTTCTTGTGAGAGTAAGTTTTCCTGTCTTAAAAAAACATCGTGTTCTACGTCACGTTGGTAGAAGGCGGAACAACTTTTAACGAAAATAACACAGTCTCCAGATAACTAGTGTGTAGATCGTGCGTCTTCGTAGAGGAGGGTCGATCAGGGCCGAGGACACCCGAGCTTTCCACCAGAGCTTTCGCCTCTAGGTCAGGCCACACAGGTCAATCGCCTTCCTCGTTAATATCGTGCGCAACCTTACCGACTTGGCACACACGACCCCCGTTCCCGCCACCCTCATTCTCTACCTACTCCATCTACTTTTTCCTCGCCCCCTTACTCTTCTGCACTTTTTTTTCGTATATCAATTAGCCCACTGACGTTTCGACTCTCCTGCCTTCGTTGTGATTAGTGATACTCAAGAATCCTTAAGAGAACTTTCTTGAGCTACTTATCTTTTCGCGGTGTTTTTCTTTCGCCTTTCTTCACTTCGAGAAATTATAATTGGAAAGGAGAGTACCTTCATCTCGGGAAATAATTATACTTTGAAAATTGAAACCCTATACTGCGTAAGAGACTTTCTTAATTACGGGTTAATTCCCATCTTTGAGATCCAATGAACCTGGGTTGCAGGAGAGAATTTTTTTTAATAAGTGGAGCAATGGAGTTTTGCCTTTACAGCTTGAAATAAGTTCATTATGAAAAAAAATACTGCTGAATCAAGCAAATATGCTTATTTACACTAGCTTTATCATTTTTATTGCAAAATATTGCGCGAATATAAATACAGTTCAAACGCAATAATATAAAAAAAATCATAAAACAAAAATACGCAAAATAAGTGAGTGGAAACACAGCAAACACATTTTTTACCATAAAACTCGATAAAATAGAAAAGTTTGTAAAGTTATCTTAAGTTGGGTCAAGAAAGAGAGAAAGAGTGCACCATCCGGTCCCCCTGGCAATGGGACTACCGGAATTGACTGCGGGATAACGAAATTTGATTCAACCTACCAATGTCGAAATAGTGTTCGAATAGATATAAAGAAAATTAGGAGAGAAAACGCGCTGGGCAGGGAAAAGGATTTGAGATTCAGGATCAGAAAAAGGGAAATGAAGAAGAAAAAGTAAAGAAGGAGGATAACAAAAGACAAAATAGAGGTGAATGGAAGAAGAAGTGGAAAAGAAAAAAGGAAAATGGATTCAAGATCTTTTCGTTTTCAAATCACGTCCTCCTCTTCTTCTTCGACCGAGGACCGAGACGATCTGTTCTTATTACGTTGCATGATGGGAAATCGGCTGTGTAGCCCGCACGACTCTCAAAAAGATTTGCGAAGCATTTCACGTGATTCGTTTTAGAGATTTTGTCCATTGAAGACTAAGAAAATTGGTTATTTAGGCGAAAGGGGTATATCGCCTTGGAGAATATAAGTGAACAATCAGGATTGTCGAAAAACTGCAATGCAGCGATTTTGGTGCTCGATACTGCTTTGCGGAAATCAGTAGCACTACAATAGGGCTTGAAAATTTTCAATTTTTCCTTCTTCTCATTTTTTCTCATTTTTTTCTTAGCAAAGAGCATCTCTTTGTTCCGCTTTCAATTCGAGTCTTTTCATCTCTAATTTTTGCTGAAACTACATTTTCTGTTAGTCTGCGATATGCACGGTCTTTTGCTACATGCTTATTTGTGATTAAAATATCTTCAATTTTCTTTTGCTTTTATATAAAGACTATGTTGAAATCTACTATAAGTTAATTACGGTTACAAATAGAGGAAAAAAACTCGTTACTTACAGCGAGATGTGAAGTCCAATGTCTTAGTGGCGGCCAGTCCCAATGGGCTATAAATTCACTCATCCAGGATTTAAACCCATTGTCTCAGAAAAAGAAGGAAAATACATCACTGAAAGGTGTCGTAAAGTGGTTTTTTTTATTAGTCCCGAAAGGTTCGTAATTTTCTAAGTGGTTTTCAATTTCTACTTGAGAACCAATGCGTTATTGCTTTCTTGCTGGGGAAGTAGATGACAAATAGGCGACCATTATTTACCAGAATTGCATTTCTCCCCTAAAAGAGAAAGTCACTAATTCCGCGGATCACATTCTTTCAAAATTAGTTTCTGCAAAATTATTACTGCTATATATATATATATATATATTTAAGTCTTAAAATACATAATTGTATTTCTTAAGCTGAAATTGATATTAATAAGGATTTAATGAATATAAATATTTTTACAGATCCCACTGGATTTTAAAACACTTCTAAAGATTTCATGAAATTTTAAGTGATATACCTGTGTATGTAGATGTAGATACATATCTAAGGTTCTTTTACTAAAATTATACTACTTCTTCTTTATAACTCACTGATAACGATAATGAAACGGTTAATCAAGATTAGTTTGAATAAGAGTATCCAACAAGTTTATAGTTTAAGGCAGAATTCTAGATAGGTAGTAATATGGGGAATGTGAGATAAGATATATGTAATCATGAATTACAGTGAGAAGCAGATGGCTCGAAATTCTAGTGCAGATCTTTGCAGAAATTGTTATTAAATCTACCTACTATCTCGACTGATAGGCAGACCAGACGCAGAAGCTCGCAAATAATAATTACAATCGCGTGTAAGCTTGTTATTAGAGGGAAAAGCAACTGCTTCTGTTACTAATGATTATGTTCGTTGTTCAAGTGCCTTTGGGGTAATGGCGTCACTTAATCAGAGCCACTTCGCGAATAGGCGAATACATTAAATCTGCGTGCATCTTCATGCGCCGACGCATAAAACGATCGATGCATGTAGGATGATTTGTATCCAGTATCCACAGTCGATAAAGGTCATGATTTCATGTCGCGACCTTGTTCCGCTTTAATCAGTCCGAAATCTACAGCCCTATATCATGTTCTCTCAAGTATTCTTTAGTATTTCTGCATTCATTTTCAAAAATAATATAGTATTCCAGTTGGCCGAACGATTAGAAAGGATTTAAGTGATTTTGAGGAATTTTAAAAGAATTAGTAAGGTATTTAATAGTTAAAGTCTTTCAAAGAAAATCGGCACATATCTCAATTTTCCGTTTAATTCTGATTGCGCACTTTTTATTTCGCCTCTGTTTCAAGCAATAAATAACCGAAAGGAATTCGTTTTTGTCTTCCATGATTCTTGGAAAAGACAAGAATGTTCTTCGATCTCAGAGAAAAAATATTTATTCATTTGATCACATTTTTCTACGATTGGTTTTCTCAACAACCCCTCACCTTGCCGAAGAGCATTCATGCTATTTGTAAATCAGCTTCAAGCGTCGAAAGACGAGAGGGCAGCGAAAGATCGGCATTCCGTTTATTTTCTCCTCCTTTGTCGTCGATTCATTCCTTTTTTTACAGGTCCGAAGACCTCTTCGTCAGCGATTTCCATGAAAATCATTCACCCTCTGTTCTGTACTGAAGTTATACTTATAACACACAATTACTTCCTCCTTCACCTTTTCTGAAAATCGCGGATTGATTCAGTATAGACAATACCACCCTCTAAAACAGCTTTTTTAAAAAGGTTGACGACCTCTGCTCTAAAGTCATTGTTCTC
Source organism: Synergus japonicus (assembly GCA_900474275.1). Taxonomy (NCBI): domain Eukaryota; kingdom Metazoa; phylum Arthropoda; class Insecta; order Hymenoptera; family Cynipidae; genus Synergus; species Synergus japonicus. The sequence goes on from UCOH01011272.1 coordinate 122,085, forward strand.
TCTCCATAACGAACTGGTCTACGTGTTTAATTAAAATTGGCTGTCTGACTAAACTCTTCAATAGCCCGTCTACCCATTTTTCCTTTGTCTCCTCTTTTATTGCAACTGCCTTGTTGCATCCAGTATTTTCTTTGTTGAGCTGAATCTTTTCAAATTCTCGGTATTAGACGAAAAAAAAAGTAATAAAAAAGGGAAGGAGAAAACAGAGAGAGACTGTAGAAAGTAAAAGGCAAGAAATTTAATTAATCGAATTCTATAAATTAACTTTTCTCCAAAAATTATTGCTTTGCAGTTAGTAATGATTTAATTGAAAATATCATCAATTGTAAATATGGCAACCCAACTAGGGCCCTAATAGCTCCAGTCTAGAACTTCAAGAAAATAATTTCCCTATATAATAGCACCCGTATAGCATTCCACTTGCAGTAGGTCATTTGGGCTAATTTCCATCTCGGCAGGCACGGAAAAATATGATTAAGAATATTAAAAGCTACTGGTGAAGTCTAGACTTTCTGCTCCCGTGTTTTTATACTAACCGGAAGAAAGAGTCGTTTTCTAACACCTTTCGTGTCCTGGACAGGAAACATAAGAAGTTAAAAGGGGGTGGGAAAAGGTCATAAGGGGTTGGAAAACAACGTTTCACCATTAGACAGCAGATATTTGAATATACCGTCTTTTGTAACATAGCTGCTTGTTGTTGAGGCCCGTAAAACGTAAAAAGCGATTGTGCGAGATCCGGGGTGTCTCCATACCCCAGGGCTGTTACGCCTTTATTTCTTTTGTAGGCGAAGCGCTTACGTAGCACGTAATGCATATACAGCACGTTAGAGAACCTCTTGCGCAAGTACCGGCTGGTACGAGATACAGAAATTGCTCTTTTAACTTTTTTTTATCTTCTTTTATATCGTGTATCTATTTTTTATTAGAGGGAAAGATTTTTATGGAAAGGCTGCTAATAAAAGTTACGACAATCTTTATGATATTCGTTTTTTAACTAAAGTAGTTAATAATAATTCAAAGCACAATTTCAAACCCCAACTTGTAAAATAATTAATCAACGCAAATTGACGTTTTAACTATGTTAGTAAGTTCACAATTTTCTGATTCATCTTGAATTATATATAATGTTGAATTTTGTTGAAATACTTTGAATTTGATTCAATTCTCACCTATTTTGATATTCAAAAATCATCATTTCGCTGATTTTCAATAGTAAAAAATACTATCACGAATAACATAGTTGCATATATTCTATTTTTATATTAAAATTCCATTCCATTATATCCTTTAATTATAATTTATCGTTTTTACTGTAGTCAGAAAAGATTTCAGTAGTAAAATTCAATTTAGTCAGACATAAAGTAGAATGAATGCTAATGCGCTAATATTACTTTTCAAGAGTCTTGCTCACATTCTTTTTAAAGAAGTCTTATAAAATATTTAAAAAGAAATAAATATCAATAAATTAACAATATAATTTTTTAAAAGAATAATTTACAATATTATTTTCCTAAAATACATATTTCTATTTACCCCTCGTAATTCGATATTACTTATTGTATGTAAATGTGAATTAATGTTTATTATAATATGTTAATGCATATATCCCGAAATGAAATTATGCTTTGCTTTAGTATTGTTGTAATTAAATAAAAATGTTTTCGTCAAACTTAGAAGTAGAACACCTAATGAGAAAAAATTTTAAATTAAAATATATCAACCTGTAGGTATTTTAATTTCTGTTTTGAAACAGAAATAATAAAAGGAATATTTTGACAGCAGGAGGATAATATTATTCCTAAAGTCGCTAACCTGACATTTTTGCTTAATGAATATGCAGACCTTGCATGCTACCCTGTATTATTAAGGGCCTCGTGCACTATATGAATGAATATAGACTTTTCGTGACTTGCGCATATTTTTGACTCTCTTTTTTCTCATATAACATCCGCAATTTTTCTAGTCTATTCTTCCTTTCCTTTCCGTCCTCGCAAATTTTTCTTCTTTACATTCTTTTGTAAAAAAAATTATTCGCCCTTTCTCAACGAGTGAAACGCTCACGTTATGGCTTCTAAGAGCGCCGAATAGCATTAAATATCTCATAAACGACTAAAATTTTCTCTTTACCATAGAAAAAGTAGCTGTGAAATTCATCTCGTCAATTCACAAGACATAATTCATTCAAGTTATTGCTGTTAAAAAAGTATTTGCTTTTTTATAGTCTTCTTAAAGATGTAATATAATGTTCCTGAGATATGGATATAATCTGAATATTTTTATAGACGGTTACTTGTTAAACCAATATTTTTTAAGGGTACTTTTAGACGCTACGTTTGGAATGTTTTAATTTAAAATAATGCCATTTTAATTGAATTGAATTGACCTTAAATTTGATTAAAGTCTTTTGCGTTCCTTAGAATTTCTCCTAAATTCTTAATTTAATTAGACAAATTTTTTAATGACTTTTTAAACTTGATATGGAATTAGTTTTCTATTAACAGTAAAAATTGAAAAGACGAAATTCCATAGTACGTGACGGTAATCAAGCGTGTATGTTTACTCCTCTTATCTAGAAGCACTTAGAGCCTCAACCGGAAATTAAACGTTTCTCATCGTACTGTCTGCTCATGCTCGATCCAGTAAGTCGGAGTAGGGGAAATATTTCGATCATTAATGACGATGGTATACATGCAGTGCAAAATTGAATAAAAATTATCGTTCCGTGCCAACAAACTTCACTTCCGATCCCGTTTCACGAAAGAAAAATGTTTTATAAAAAGAGAGTGAAAAGAAACTGCTCTCGACAGAAATGAATCGATATTTCACTCCAACATTACGTTTTTCGTCATCGGAAATATCTGTGAGTGGCAACAAAATTAGAGTAAAAATAAAATTTCCGCGTTTATTATCATAGAGATATGTATAACTGAAGGCGGAAATATTTTCGATATTTTCATTTTTAATTGTATTGCGTATATCTTTAGAGTAAAAGTTGATTTGAAACACCAGAGATAATGAAGTGAAATATGGTAGAAACACATACAACAAAATTTATAACACATAGTGAGTTTACACCATCTGGATCGAAGATAACAATCTTTGCAAGTATTTATGTATGTGAATTCATGCAAGCGAAAAAGCGTTAAATATGAGACAGTAAAGGGGATAGTCGCGACAGATTATGAAAAACGAGTTGTTCCTGACTACATGATAGATGGCACCTAAATGTATTCATCGTCAACAAATATTCATCGGGATAAGTCAGTCCTAAATTTATTCATCTTGTGATTTTTCCCATTCTGTGTAATTATTCACTGAAATCTTCACGACTTTATACCTTTAGAAAGCCATTAAAAATTTTAATAAATTCTTCTCGAGAAGAAAATATATTGAATATTTCTAGCCAGGATTCCTTAAATTTTACGGGTTTTGATTAGTGAAGCTTTTCAAATTCGGCGGACATTATAGATGAGAACGACACTCTGCTACTTGTCTCCAGAGTCTTGACCCATTATACGCTTTGGGCAATGTTACGCAAGACGCAATTAGACAATTGCATGTCGTCCTGTACAATCACGGAAACCGAGTCTATCGATGTGTTTGAATATAACACCCACTTATACGACCCAACTAACACAATTACATTGCACCTTCCGCTGTCCGACTATTAAGGCATTATTCAAACGGCTTATGAGTTTCGGTTTGCCTCGGTTCATAAATGAATCCATAGCCCACAGTATGAAGCTGTACGACAGTTAGTTATTAAAATTTCATCTCATTTCAAGCTTTAGCTCAGCTTGAACCCCCTCAGAATTTATACACACATGCACGAATCTGACGTTCTTCCAATTATAATTCGGGAATATTTAACTCTCCCCTTTTTTTTTTTATATTTCTACATAAAATTTCACTTCTCGATGTCAAAACTGAATTACATTTTATCCACGGGTCGTCATCTATTCACCTTTTTGCAATTGAAAAAGATAAATTTCATAAAAACTAAAATTGGAATTATATGATAATTCTGGGTCCATTTGCGGTTTGAAAAGATTTTTCCCTTGTCTTTTCCTGATAACCAGACAAAATATTTATATTTATACTTTATAATACTTTATTATATATATTAAAACATCAGTCAACTTTAATTTTCCTTCAAAAAGAAGGTTTTAATCTTGGAAAGCAATCCAGAGATATAAAAATGCTTACGTCTTGTAAGAAAGAACGGACGTCTGACCAAATGCAACTTTTACTACTGAACAGACTTGAAGTCTTTCTACTACTGAAAATCTCATCTTTTATAAAACTGACATCTGTTACAAGAGATTAGAGCAAGCATCCTTTCTATTAAATGTTTTATGAAGGGAAATAAAAACTGTTATATCAATTTTTATACGTTTTTCATTTGCTTGTAAAAAGGTTATTCTTTTATACTTATGTAGTACTAAAAAATTAAATGATAAATTTTATTCAAAAGATAGTTTGTTAAATTAATCAAAGTAATGGTACAAGTGATTAAGTCTATCAAATATTTTATTTTATATTCATTGCATTCCCTTGGAAAACTGTGTAAAGCATTTTCACAATTAAATATTATATTTTATTCTGTAGAAATAATATTTGAAATGTTTCCGAGTAGTAAAATGGAGATATCAGCAGTTAGAAACCTTTGGAATGTAACTTTGCCAACAAAGCAACAATATCCTCTCGATTCTTTCCACCTTTAATCCGTCAACCGCGGATATTAGAGTTTTATTGCCGCGGATGCAGTCTCGTCTCTTTTATTTGGCATCGACGAAATCTTCTCTTATATTTTTCATCTTATTTCAGTCCGAATTATCACCGTCCTATTCTGTCAAATGAAAATAACAGGGAGGTAAAGTCGAAAGAGATTTAAACATTTTCTAAAAAGTTCTATTCAAACAAATTGTAGGAAACTCACGTCACGCTTTTTTAATAATTTTTGGACTTTCCCTCTCCCCTCCACCTTAATTGTTTTCACATTAATTGAAATTAGAAGTACATATTACGTAATATATAAGCGACCACTTGCCATCGTAAACAATTTAAAATTTAAAAATATCGTATAAAATAAATAATTTGGAGAACTGAAATAATTATCTTTATTTATTTAAAGCTTTTTGTAATAAAGAAAATCGTAGACTAAAATGAGAGGATTAAGCAAACTTATGCTCTAACATTTTGAACAATCGCAGTAAACTTTTCCTAGGTTTGCTTAACGTAATCAGATGTTTCTGTAGTTAGAAACAAACTTTTGAAATTGAGTGCAAGGCTTTTCAATTATCAAACTACTGGACTCTATTAGGATCCTAATAAAGGTAAAAGCGTGAAGAAATTTAATGGAAACTTGAAGCTTTCTAGTTGTTTTCATATGGAATCATATTTAACAACTCTTTTTTTTATTCCTTGTAGAAATAAATTTTATTAGGATCCAAGTCAGGTTTCAAGTAGTTCGCCTCACTTTTAATATTCTTTTAATCTGATCAGCGATATCATACCACTGATTGGATCAATTGAGGTAATTTCTACCCCTGCAATTTCGAAACAAGGTTTAATTCAAAATTGTTATAAAATTATCAAACATGCCTTAAATCGTGATATTTCATTCAATAAATTGAAGAGGCTCCTGGAAATTGAAAGATTTAATCAAACATATCGCAATCTTGGTAGAGAGGCGTCAGTCAAAATCAATAAGTGTTCATTTCCTCTTTCAATGGGAAAGAGATTTCAGTTGGATATGATTTTTAATAAAGATAGATTAATCGATTTCTAAATAATATATTGCTTTTATAGCTCGAGTTTTCGAAATTAATATGAGTAATTTATTAAAGGTAATGAAACACGTGAATATTTATTACAAATTTTCTTCTGACTCCTTTATCCATATTTTACTACTTTTTCTAAATTATATTCAAATTCGAACAATTTGATTTAATAATTGGAAATACCTACTGCAAACGAATTAATTATTCACTCCATTACTCGTCTCTACATCTATTTTCGTTTTCTCTTCTATTATAAAGCTTTATGATTAATATAAACGTTTCTCATAAATTCCGAAACTGCACTAAAATTTACATTAAAATCCGTCTCCTTTTGACTAAACGTCCATCATAATATTTCGTGTCTGCATTTAATGACATCCAATTATTCTTTGTCTTGACGTCGCTGCATTTTCTGTTCATAAAAAATTAAGAGATTATAATATATTTTCGAAAGAATGATTTGACTTTCGTATATTTTTAATTAGAATAAAAATATGAAGGCACTACATCGAAATTGTTCTATTTTTTATTATGTTTTATTTTCTGTGTATGTTATAAATTTCTACAATACGAAATAATGTTCGCATATCATCTCTCATGGGTTCATTCCTGATGCTTTATTTTTGAAAATAGTCGATATAACGAACATGGAAACTTCATAAATTCTATGCATTGAAATATCAAATTAACCAAACGCACTAGATATCGACATTGTACTTTGCTTTGTTGTAGAGTTTCATTTGCCTGTATCGAAGTCCATTTACAATTGAGATTGATCGCAAACTCCAATGAAAATTGGATAGGTCCAGGGATCTAGTGATTGTTAGAAGTAATGACTTGCCTCCATTGACTAGAGATTTAAAGAAAGATAAATTGCGGGACGTTCAGTTTGTATTTTATATATATATTCGAAATTGCAGAAACATTCCATTACACCAACATTATACCATTCCACTTGAAATGATTATATATAAATATTGTATGAAATATAAAATATAAAATATAAACTATGAAAGGTTTATTATGTTTGGAAATTATAAGAAAATCTAATCTTTTTTTTTTTGTTGTTCCAGGCAACCCTCGCCCAGTTCTGGTACCACTGGTACCTCAACCATCTCAAGTGGACCAGATGGTGAAAATGATCAGAATGTCAGCATGTACAACGTCGGGAGTGCGTCGACGGAAACATCGACAGTAACACCTGTCGATAGTTCCCCGTCCCTTCCTCAAAACACAATCAGCTCTTCCGGAACAGTCACTTCCACCGGAACAACACCAAACATCACCAGGAGCATGTCAGCTCCAACGGGTCAACGACCATTACCATCAGTAACTGCTTCTTCAAGTAATTCTGCTACCTTAGGTCAAAGGGCGAGGTTGAGGAGAAATCCGAGTCGAACTGATGCCATTCGAAAGTAAGTCTTTCCAAATCCAATCTTCCTTTTTTTATTTCATTTTTATTTTATTCGTTTTATTGTATTTTTTATTTTATTGAGAATCAGAGAAATTTCACTAATTCTCAGTCAAATTCCACTGATTTTCAGTGACTTTTTTATAGCAGTCAGTGAAGAGTCACTGATTGAAGTCGTGAAAAAAGATTCGCTGAGAGTCAGTGAAATTTGACTGACTCAAGTTAAGAAAGCATAAAGTATCGTTAAAATTCCTTAGAATTATTTAAATATCATCAAATCTCTAAAAATTCAATTAAATCTCGTCAAAGTCCTAAAAATCTATCGCAATCTTTAAAATTCCAAAACCTTTGAAATTTAAATTAAATTAGAATTCCTTTATAAACTTTCTTCTTTTTTTCAGTTACATAAAGCGAGAAACTGCAATTTTCTTCGGAATCGATGAGGAATCTGAGAATGCAGAAAGACAAAGGTGGTTGGAAAGAAGACGACGGATGGCATCCAGGCGGTATGGACCTCTTCTTCCGGAACACAAACCACCAGATCCGGACATCACGAGGGACGTACCTGACACCATGGAATTGCCAGAGGTAACTTTGAATTCAAAAATCATAGAAGCTAAAGAAGCACTTCAAATATTTTCCACCTGGAGATAGTTGAAACCGATCCTCAATCTTTTATTAATTTTCGTCGATAAATTTTGATTTTTGATAATTAGGTTTTTAAAAAAGCAAAATTTAAAAGAATTGTCTCAATTAGATCCATATATTAGAATTTGGAAAACCAAAATACTTTTAGCAAAGGTTTGTCATTAAATAAACTATTACGTGTAGAAATTCTTCCTAACACAATTTCTATCCGGGATCGTATAATAATTCAGTAAACTCAATTCCTTTAAATTAACTTGCTTTGGACATCTACATTTTAAACTAAAACATATTATAACTGTGACCCCTTTGCCATCCTTGAGGAATGAAAATTGATACAGTAACGTGCTTGTGGTATTCATCCGCTCAGAAGTCATCACTAAATTATACCCTCGTTTATATAGTGTTTCATACGTGACTGACAACTATCGCATATTTCCGAAACTCTCGTAATTACTTCTAGGGTGTGCTGAATCTCACTAAATTCAATTTTGCGATGTTAGTAACTCTGTTAATGGTTTATATGCTCTTGAGAGAGAATAAGTTGGTAATATTGTATTAGCATATTAGCCATGAGAAATAACTCAAGTTAGTGATATCAAATTTTACGATGAAGAATTCGAATTGAATTTGTAGTTTAAATGTTATTAACTTGGATTAGAGGTCCAAATCTTTTTTTCCTTTTAGCCTAATTTTCTAGTATTTCCGTTTTTTTTCTTCAATTATGTTTCAATTTTCGGTTACATATTTCTCATCTATTTTTATGAAAAAATTCATCGTTTGACATTTTTTGTCGTGACAATAGGTACTGTAATGACTGACATGTCCTTAACCATTGTCAGTTAAGGTACCTCGGTTTCTCCAATTTCAAGAGACAAACTCATCACGGTAACATCGCGATTTGTTCACGATTCGTTTATTTACGTTCAATCAAATGTATTATTGCGTTATTGAACTCCAGAGACCTTCGACAAAAGATACAAAATACAACTACAGTTTCGACTCGTTAGCTTCTCTGGAACCGAATTCACACTCATAGTTAAACAAACCTTTACATCAGTCGTGAATAAGCAAATATAAAATCAGTTGGAAATACCTTATTTCTCAGAAAATTTCGATGTTTAGTTTTAGAGATTTAATAACTATTCCTAGGATATAGTGAAAAATGTAATTTTTAAAAAGAAAATTAATTATCATCGCGTACTTCATTTTACGTATACTTTTCTGTACTTTTTAAATAAATTATATAATTAAAACAAGTGCACCAAAACGAAATACAATTCAATAATGAAATGAAAAGCTTCTTATATGGTGAGAATAGAATGTAAAAAGTATCTCGAATTTTAGGATTTAATAATAGAAATGGAAAATATTTTATATATCTGAGAAGGGAAGTTCTTTCACTGATCATAATATTTCTTTCTTCGCAGTCTGTAACATTAAGAAGATGGCAGCAACCTGTGCAAAGAAAAGACTCTGTTGCGAGGATGACATTATCCGGGCTCCATTATGTGGTCGAGGTGAGTACTTTTTTTAATTTATATTTCTAAGGAATTGACGGCGTAGTGAAACAGTAAACAGGAGGAGGAAAGAAGCTAGTTTTTCTTTAAAAACATTAAGCAGGGTTAGTCTTTTTATTGAGACATCTTTTTTATACGATGTATATTTCTAAAGATATTTCGTTTTCTTGCGATAAAAACATCCTTTTATCAACATTAAGGCAAAATATTAGGTATCCGATCATCAATTTATCTGATTATCAATTATCGTTTCAAATTTTAGGAAATATTCTGAAAATCATAAAAATCACTTGAATTTCTTTAAAAATCCACTAAATACTTTAAAATACCTTAAAAATATTCCAAATCTCTGAAAACTCACTTTTTTCGAACAATGATTTTTATTTTCCATTACACACCAGCCTTTGATTTTCTTTCGCTCGCTTTGAGCCTTTATTTTATGCTTAAACACAAATTCAGTTCATTCATAGCGGAATGTTGGTGGAAAACGATTCACGTTATACATAGAGAGTGGTTAGCCCGATTCGCAAACACAATTCCATTTTGATGTTTTGAAATGAAGTAGATTCATCGGAATAACGTGAAGAGAGAATAGAGGGTTGGAAATTCGTACTGTCGAATGCCTAACCCGTGTTTAACCATGAAATTGCTGAAATTGGGATTATAATTGGACGCAACCGAGAAAACTCACATTGACGACAATTCCAACTTTTCATCAACTATTTTTATTTTTTGTTTCTGTACAATTCTCTTTTTAACGATGGGACATAATCCATTCAGTGAAATTTCAGATTTGAATTAATTTGTCTTCGCCTTTCTCGATGAATAACAAACAATAGAGAATTTGATATTGTGAATAAATGTGAAAGGTCGCTTCTAAATTGAAATGGCTTATCCCATTTCGAAGAGTCTACTAAAAATGCAATGTTTTTGTGTTTCATATCCACTTCACATAAAATACATACATCCAATTTTTTTTCGATCGTAAACGTTGCAACATTTTTACGCGCTTGATCGAAATTATATAATTTGATATCCAATCTTACAATAACTGGACATTTTCTAAAACTGCTTAAAATTCCTTGAAATCCCTTTAAATTCTTTTTTTGTATTTCAATATTATTAATTGTCCATGCAAATTTTCCCGCTTGCTGTCTCGTATATTATATATTCCTAGTTTATATATTTTATATTAGCCAACAAAAGTAACTTGTAGTTTGAGTTTATTTATTATTAGAATGTATTTATTATTAGGATTTATTTATTATTAACGAAAAATATTTAATGAACTTGCATAGTGTAAACCCAAACACTAAAACAAAGTTCTCGGAATAGGTAATTCGAAAATTAATTAAACATCGAGATCAATAACTAACTCTCGTCGTCGGCTTATAATAGTTTCCTTAATTATTTCCGGAAACGCAAGCTTGCGCGCAGACGTTCACGTGTTTAAGGTGCATAAGTGGCGCAACTTGTTCTTCTAAATGACGTAATGCGCTGGAGCAAAAACCCCTTTAACTATGTGTAACTTACATGGTTGGTTAGAAATCTATTCGTCTATAGAGTTAACGAGGTTGCGGTGAGCTCAGAGTTTCGTGCACCTCTAGTAGGCTTCCCTTGCAACACCAAGAAACAAGCTTTCAGCTCTCTAAAGTAGGGAGTTATCTGCGTGCCCACGTAGTCTAGAATCCTTCAGTTAACGAGAAGACCAAATCACTATGTGTATGTATTATACATTATACTACACGATAATACCCGATAATATACATTCGCGAAATTAGTCATTCAATTTACTGTCATTATAAGAGCAAGTTTAGTTTTGCCAACTTTATATTCACAGTAAAAAATATTTTCGTTTTTAATCGAATTTTTTCTATCGTTCACAACGGTTAAATTTATAGCCTTGAAATTTGAAAGCTTGCAAAACTTGGGCTTTTAAAGTAGAAAATGAAATTCTTTTCAAATGGTAATGCAATAAGATACTTTCAGTTGTTTCAAAGTGAAGCGAACTTAATCGAATAATTTCAATAAGTTCGTAAAGTAATTACAGGAATCTAGAAAGATAGACCAAGCGAACAAGCAAGAAATTAAATTGATCAGAAACTTCGCCGAGAATCAATTTCCGTTCACTCTGATGAAATTACACAAGCACAAGTGGTTAAAATCGTACAATACTTTTTTTTGTTTTTTTTTTTTGCTTAAAAAGCGTATAAAAATGAAATGCGATAATTACAGTTCTGTGAATGATGGCAGATTGTAGAAGCTTTATAAAAAAGTCAACGTTCTCATTTCCTCTTTGTGAGGTAGAAAGGAGCTTGCATAATAACACTTTCTTGTTATTACCTCATTAGCTCTAAGAAAAGTCCTTATTTATCAAGATTTATTAAAACTTATTTCATTCACTTTGTAAGTTTTTCACAAGAAATATTTCCTCTTATTCTCTCCTGCTAAAGTAATTAGTTATAGAAGAGAGTGAGGTGTTTTAGTTAAAGGAAACCTTAAAGGTTTTAAAAGTTTAGATGAAACTTTATTTTTCACTTTGCGAATAATAAAAAATAAAAATTGTAAAATGAACGTTATAAGTAAGAAACAAGGAACAAAATCTGAGAAAGAATTATTCAAATTTGCTTTAAATTTCATAGGAGTTAAAAAACGAATAAAATGATTTCAACTTGTTAGCTGAAATTGGAATATCGACTAATAAGAAACATTTCATTAGTAACTGTTAAAATTTAACAAGCTTTCAAAGTGGAAACGTTTATAATTTTAAATGAGAACGCTGAGAAATGCCAAGTTTTTCAATTACAATTAACTAGCAATATTATACAAGCGTTAAAATCGCGCAAAACAATACATGGACAAATTAATCATTTTCAAAGAGAAAAAAAGATTTACATGATTTCAATTTTAAATGATTAAAAAATCTGCTTTTTCTTTTACAAGAATTTTCAATATACATTGTTTATAATACATGTATGGATTCTCCATGGCAACCGACGAACATATACCTCATTTCGTGTGACAAGCAACAATAGCTAGCCGGATATTCCGTGATTCACTGCCAGAACGAGTATTCGTTCGCAAACGTGAAACAGCGATGGAAAGAAATGGATATTGAAACCGGCTTTTCAATCTGCAATGCATCAGAGAAAAAATCATTGATTACTTTCGACCAACAATAATTTATGGAAAATTCTGTTTATTTCAGAATACTTGAAAATCAATTGCCAAAGTTCATTTTTAATCGAAGATAAATATTCTTCTGCTATTCAAACTGCTCGTTTGATTAATTGACAGACGAAAAAGAACTTTCGCTAGAATTTTTTCACCACACAACGACTACAAATTAAAAAAGATATACATTTTTAAAAATGTTATTTTTCGATCTTTTTGAACTCTATTTGGGTCTTAATAAAATAGTTTCCCTTATAATTTAAAAATCTTCAAATAATATTACTTTATGTATATATGGAATAAGAAATCTAGCATATATTTAGTAAATTTTTACTATTCAATCTGCCTACCAAGAATTGCAGAAAAGTTTTCTCATGAATACGTAATATGGTCTCAAATAATAAAAACCCGTCACTGAAATATAGTGAACTGCTAGATTTTTCGTAACATTTTTTCCACTCCAAAAGTGTAAAGTAAGAACCTTTTTTGATGAGATGAAACTCTCAACTCGTAAAAACGCAATGTTGAGAGGATAAATGCAAAATTCTTGTTCTGACTGCTGGGCTGCAGGAATTCAGCGAATTCAGCGAATTCAGCTAGGTCGTATTCGTTGCGAAGCGTGAAAAAAAGCCTTGATTTAAAAAGTAAGTCATATGCGCTAAAACTATTCTCTTCTCAGGCGTGTCTAACTAAACTCTTCACATACGGATGCAGACGGGCGTGTATGCACTTTAGGGTGTGATGCTGATCCAAAGGCACGGTCTCTTAGGCTCTTAAGATGTCACTTTACACAGGACAAAGAAACCTCTTCGGTACACGTGTCTCATTTATGCGACCTTACCATAGATACATGTCTGCTTCTCTTAGCTTTTTCCTCAGTAAAATACCGCCTCAAGTCTCTCTTAACAAAAGTCCAAGACTTTTGTATCTAATCAACTAGAAAATGTATTTACAATTCACAGGGCGGTGACTCGACCATGTGAATAAAGTTTCGAACGTTAAAATGAACCTAATATTTTTTTTTAATTATATTTTATCCATACATATTGTGCCAACTAAAAATAACAATCAGGATTACAAGTTTATTTAATTCTTTATTATTTTCAATGTAAATTAATCAATATTTAAAAAATTTTTGTAGTTACAAATACAATCAATACAAAAATTCGTTCATTTAAACGTTCAGAACTTTTCAATCATACTCGACCGGGAAATAATCGGAAATTTAATTAAAAGCCCGGGATTTTACTTCTGATCACAGTAAAATGATCATTTACTATGTTTAGAAATAATAAATTACTTTAAAAATCCACCGAGAGACCATTTCACGTTATCGAGGAGAGAGAGAGAGTTAGAGCAGAGAGCAGGTTCAGGTGAACGAGTCGAGAATACAGATATTCCACTCATTGTCCGGCCTGTTTCAGTAGTGAGGCTCCCAGTTAAAGTAGTAAGTTTTGAAATATGGCCGACAGTTTCCGCAGTACCAACTTTAAAAGCACCCATACACCGTACTGGACTCCCTTTACCCTACCCTCATCGAAATTAATTCCAGAATGTATATTTTTCAGTACCAGTGGTTCTCGATTCAAAAGTTGTTTCATTTGTCCGAAAAATGCAGTTTATCTCGATATAAAATGTTATCATTTCAAAGTAACCATATTTCAAAATTTCTATAACTAGGGCCCAAAGTCGGGTTCTATATTAAATAGTTTGTCCTACTTTTACTAGAGCTGTAGCTAGAAAAGATGTTTAGCACCTCATTTTTTAGTCACGCTGATTTATTAGGACATGTTCAACATGTTCTGCTTTAGTTTTAGTGTGGCAGTAACTTATATATAGAGCCTTTAATTTCTCAGTGCTTGTCTATTGTTACGAACACTACAGTAACGATCCAATGTTCATGTGTCTGAATATTCATATTTTCATTAGTGACCTGGTCAATGTATGGTGATCCATCATGCGTCATATGCACATCTTGCTCTCGGTTAGTATGACAACAGTATGTGGTTATATATGCCCCATGATATTTCAAAAGCATGGAACAATTTATAAAGTGAAAGCATTAAAGATGTCCACAATCATTTTCAAAATATCTTTAAAAACCTGTAGAACAAATGACTACGCACAACAAAAAATTCTTATAATCTTTTCTGCATATTTTGTGCGGGGTTGAAACAAAAGAGGCAGTGTAGATAGTCTAGTCACATCCTGTTTAGGTTTTTCTAACTGAGATGTGTAACCAGATTTTTATTAGCACTAAACTTTAAATAAGGATAAATCGGGTAATTTCCATATGGAAAAAAGGTAATTTTCCCGTTGAAAAAACATAACTGTTTCCCCTGAAAGGAAATTAGGTTCAATATGCAATATGCTTTGAAGTTTTATTTAACTGGGTGATTTTGAAAGCCCTGAGCCAATGAAGCGAGGAGAATATCGCTTCCGTTTTAATACAAGCAAAATTGATCATAGTAATGTATCACGTGAAGCGGAAAAGCAGTGAATAATAGAATTAGCGAAGTTCCATGGCTATTTCAATTTACACTGTTATGAAACAAACGGAAATGTTAAATAAGTTTTCAGGGTACATATATATTTACGTTCTATTAATCTTCTTCTATTATGCAAATCTTTTATCGATCTCAGATAGAAATGATTGTAGTTAAGGTCGTTGTAAAACGAATTGTAGACATTTTTTTCGATCTTTTTGAAACATTGGGAAAAATTATTGTGAGTTATGGCAATTTCTATCCAGGATAATGCATATTCATTTAAATGAAATTATTTTCCTACAAATAAATTAACAAATTTAAACTGCAACTTAATTAAAATATTCATTAACTCGTTTATTATGTTGGACATGATAAATTCTTTTTACTAAAAGACTTTTGCTCTGACAAATGAGTCGTAAGCGTGGAATAATACGTTTAAACGTTGAGAGTAACCTGGTCTGACATTTCGTTTACTTTTCTACTGAATTTTCTGAACCGACATTTACTTAATTGCTTCAGAAGATTTTGCACGTGACTTGTGAACAGGGCACGCGGAACGCGTACATACGTCACTGTGATGTAACTACGTCGATAACTCTTCCCTCGAATATTGCGCCGCAAATTACGTGAAATGTTCTGGTTATGCGCTGGCAACGAGTTACTTCCAAGTAGTACAGGTCAGAACATAGTCAGACTCATGCTCATAATCTTTGAATCATTAAATAAAGTTTCTCACGAATTAACCACAATCATTATTAGCATAGCAATTTTCTGACGTCTACTTTTTAAATGTTTCATTTTCATTACATTCATCACCTATTCACTTTTTATTTAAAATTGTTCACCTATTTAAACTATTTTGGGCATTCGTGAACTTTTCACCTTTTTCAATTCATAATGTTGAATTATATATTTATTAATAAGCGAGGATATTTATATAATTTATTGTAATTTTTTACATTATTTCTTTTTTTAATTCTGCTGAATTCACCACAAATTTTTATAAATTCCTCTTCAATTCTCTTGAATTCGGCTTGTTTGTTTTTCCACTTTTATAGTTAGAACTTTTTAATATCTGAGTTTAATGACTGATTTAAATTTTTTTTCAATTATTTCTCACCTTTTCACCGTTTTTAATGATAACAAATACTGTGATGAGTATATCATTAGATTAAAAGCAAAAATAAAAGTGAAATCCTCTTATCCACCAACATAATTAATAGTCTCTAATTCTTATTGTGCGTGAGGGCAAATTTTCAAATTAGAAAAGTGACTGTTTACATTAAGATCAGAAGAGTTATTTCAACTTTTTTTTAGTACATAATTGTCTACGTCAATGTGTGTATTTTTATCAAACCTCAATCTCCTGAAGTTGACGGAACAAAATTGTCCTCGACAAAGTGGTACTGCTTGCGCGACTGTCTTCACAGGTCGATATTTTCGATTAAAATAACTGAGACGTCAGTTAATAACGGGATATTATTGAGTTTCCCTTAATAAACGGCGCCATGTTCTCCTTATTATGTCGCTAGTAAAGCAGGCGAAGGTAAATTTTAATAAAAACTTTACCAGACACCGAGAGCTAGCTCTTCTCCATGCATTGCCTCTCTCTGTATATCGTAGAATATGCGCTATTAATTGCAGCTTCAGTAGACGAGACAGCAAAAAATTATTAAAAATTACAACGATGCTTCGCTCCGGTCGTGAACATTTCAAAATTACTAGAGAGGGCATTTTTTAAATCGAATTTGCGTAATTGGGTTTTTTAACAAGCAACAGCAAAAGATATTATTTTTGAGTGAATTTTAAAACAATTAACTTATTTTCCATATGCCTGTAGAATTTTGAAAATTGGAAAATTTTCATTTTAATTCATCAGTTTCGAAACTTTATATGTAGGTATATATACTCTCTGAATCTAAATTGGTAAAAAGTGACTAATGAAATAGTGCAGATTCGTTTATACTAATTAACAACTAAAAGTATTATTTGCTTTTTTTTAAAAATAAATTGTCAAACGAAGAAAATATGGACACTTATCAGAAGTGGATTTACAATCGTATTGTCCGGATCCCGGAGAGAGATTCTTCACCAGAGTTGAATCTTTTTTTCTTTACTTATTTGAAGAAAATGAGATTTTCTCAACCCCTTGCGATTCTCGCCGACAGTCGCGAGCGAGAATCCAAATAATCATGACATACCATTAAGAGTAAATCAGTAAGTTCGTGGGGTGTCGGTTAGATTGTCTGGGAAAAATTAAATCCTCACGGGAGTCCGCGAGATTTAAGTCGAGCAGAAGGAAAGAATTAAGGAGGAAAATTCGCTTAGCCCTGCATTTCCGGCCCGTTATAATTACATCATCTCCATAACGCGGTGTGTAGTTATTTTAAAAATTACACAAAGTATTCCGCACAATTTATTTTCTTCATAAATTTTCTACATTTCTAAAGCGTGACAAGTCTTTTAGTTCAAGTAAACTTTATTCCATAAATTAAATTACTAAAATGGAAACTTTAATTATAAACTGTCATGAAACAGAATATAATATGAAATAATTCAATACTTGGAACGTAATCAATCTGAAAATAATAGTATAAATCAAAAATCAATATATAAGCTTCCAGTTCAATATTTTCGTTTTATGTATTATTAAATCATTTCACGAATGATAATCGCATATTACTCAGATAAAAATTGCCCCAATTGATCCCATATAGATTGGGGCTATTAGGTCCACAGTAGGGCTGCCCTATTTCCAATTAGGGTTAATTAGATAGCGTCGTAATTTATACTCGTAAAATTGAAAAAATCAACTTTAATTCTTATATAATTTAACATTTCTTTTGATTTTGGAACCTTATAAAATAAAATTAAAACCTCCTTTATAAAGACTTTCAAAATTGGAAGAATTTCAGTCTAACAAGTGGAATCGTAATTTGAAAAAGACAATTATTTAGAAATTAACTTAATTAGGCACTCATTAGATTTTCTAGCTAGAGCCCCAGTAAAAGTGGGACAAACTAGTTAGATTCCAACTTGGGGTGCTAATACAATTGCTACCCAGGTAAAAAACACGATCGATTTTCGTGATGGACCGGTGTGGGGTGTACATATATAAAATCAAGTAAAATTTCATTTCGCACTCGAATCACGGAAGTTAACATTAGCAGTGTTTATTGTATTGTGTTCGGGTCTACTAGGCTCCCCTTGACGGGATAAAATCCTGCGCACAAGTCTTAATCGTTAATTATCCAACTGGTTAGAGCGACCTAGCTTTACGTTAGCCGGATTGCAATTAAGGCAATGTCGTAATTTCTGGTGTACGTGCCTAATCGCTTTTTTTAAAAAAAAAAAGTACTCGTCGACCGCAATAAAATCAGTCGACGTTTCGCTCTCTTATTATACAAAGAAAGTCTACTCTTTGTTTAAACACTATTTCTCAAATTACAATTTGACTTTACTATCTTTTTTGCTTCCTCATAGAGGAAACTTTGTATATATCAGGGACCAGATCTAGAATGAAATTAACCCCTTCCACTTTATCATTTTGTGGATAAAGAAGCAAATTTTCAAATATTTTGAAATATCCTCAAATTAAAAAAATTGGAGATATTTTTCAGTGAAATTATTAATATATAATAAAAATAGGTTTATCGAGAGTGAAAGGAGTGGATAAACAATAAGCGAAATTTTTCAGATTTTTCTTGAAAGTATTGGCGTCTGTTACTTCCTAAACGTATAGTTTGCGACAGGTACGAGAAGAAAAGTGACCTAGGGGTGGAAAAGCAAGTGAGCTTGGTGTATGAAATTCGACAATATCCGCCATCGGCGAAACAGGTTTGGAACTTTTGACTCGAATGTCGATAGCAAATGCAGATCATAAATTCTGGGGGGCATCGCGACCCGTAGATAAACGAAAATAAAGGAGAAATACGACCGTATTACGACCAGGGCGTGGAGATTCTGTGTGGGTACGCATAAATGAGCGCACATGTGTTTATCATTTACGTTCATGTATGCAGAAATGGGCAGCGGCAGAGATATGCAATGGTACAACTGTAAAACTGCATCCGAACTTTCCAACGAATATATTTTTCGTGTTTTCCGGTCGAAGGACTTACTGCGTAAACTAGCTGCTATTTTTTGTTGTGAAAAATCAAAAATTCAATCTTCAAAACGTTTACATTCACCATTTTTTGATTATACTAAGAGTAACAATTTTTATTCCACTTTTATAAAACACTTAAGGGCTTGTAGTAATTAAGCTGTTTTTTTAATCAAAAAATATACGTGGCCTAGATTTAGTGGAAAATATTTATTATTGCAGGCGTCAAGTTGCCGAAACTAAATTTATTCTTGTGGAAGTAACTGAATTGCATAAAAGGAGTTTCCAAATTTAATATTAGTGTTTACACGATTCGCGATAAGTAAAATTTTGTATTAAAAATTATAACATTGTTCATTAGCTTCGTGGAAACTTTTATTGAAACCCTGTATTTGTACGAGCAGGTTACAAACTCGAGAAGAAACTTGAGCTTCTGTGTTTCAAATGCACTCTATATCGAGTCCCTACACTCACATCAGAAAAAAATATAGGTCACTTAAATGCAGTCAGGTGGAAAATGTGAAAATAAAAGTATTTTAAGTCAGCTACTAATATATATCGAAATATCGGAATATCATCATTTCATCCAATAAATTATAGACAATTTATTTTCATTAAAATAAATTTCGAATGTATATTAAAAGTCTTTGGAGTTTAAAGTCAATAGAGCAAGAATTCATGAGTAAGAAAGAATTTAATTAAAATTGGGGTTAGCTATTTTAATAAAAGTATTTTTATAGTAAATTACCTGAAATAAAGTAATCAAAGGTTTTTAGCTTTTGCCAACTTGTGGAAAAGCTTGCGAGGGTAAAATATAGTGGAATGAATTGCAGCACTCAAAGTACATAAATCATTCGTGTTGTAAGCTATTTTCTTTTGCCCTCAACCTTTTTCTTGCTCATCTCGACTCTTGTTGCAAGTACCCTTACATTATAGTCCACAGGAGCTCAGGTATAGTTTTCATTCTATGGTTTCCATTACATATGCACTGGCTCAGAATATCTCTTCAGTTTCCTCTGTGACTTATTTTCCTCTAAATATATTCCACTCATCACAGGTCGTCATATTTATTCACTTTAATACTCGTATTTTTAATTTTCTCATTTATATTTAAAAATTACTGAAGCACATAGAAACGACGAATAAAAATTAAAGGATTACATTCTTAAAAGTTGTATTTCCTCAGTTCATGCAACTTTCAAAAAAGTAGCCGATATAAAAAGAATGTTGGAAATATTTTTGTCAACATGTAACTTTTATAGCAGGTGATTCAGAAATTGATTTTATAAATTTAGAGCTACATATATTTTAACCCACCTGATTCTGCTCTTCTCTTCTCCCATATATGTCTGATCGCACGAAATTTACTCTCCTTCGTAAAATTATCGCCTGCACTATTGTATTTTCTCGTTTGAGCCGGACGTCGTAGACTGTGTTTACTGAGTTTATACGTCGACATAAACTTCAGCTAAAGTATGGGATCAAACTAAATTCAGTCTAGCCAGGTGCCTTTAAAACTAAAAGCAATCGCTTGGAAAAGAATACTAATATTTATATTTTATACACATAAATTTCATGAGCTTTTTCCAAGTTACTGGGATTTTCAAATAGTAAATATACACATAGAAATATAATTCATTGAGTGTTATATCAATTTTCATTTAAGAAGTATGAGATATAAGTTTATCTTTATTTTTCTAATCACCCTATACATGAAATAGGGGATAATGTTGAACGTGAGGGGGATGAGAGCGAAACAGGAGTGAAACTTGCTGTCCAGAGTTACTGCCTGTCATACATAATTGAAAACCCGCACGCACGAGCATCCTACGAATCCCTATAAATTTCAATGAAACTACGGACAAGTTTGGCTTTGCCAACAACAACAGAGCAACAGCAGAGCAACAAAGTAACAGAGAAACAGAGGCGGCTGCGCTCAGTCTGACGAGCTAGCAACCCTAGCAACTCTGGAACGAATGTCAGGTCATAAAAGAAAATTTTAACGCTTGGCAGTTACAAACCGATCGAGGCCTGGTCGCCTGGCGTCGTGCAAAAACGAATTGGCTAGTGGATTTTATTGTTCGCACTTTAACGACCAACATTTCGGATCCAAACATGCACGGTATTCAACCTTCAGCATTCAAACGACTTAATTTCAGTTTACTCAAAAAATATTCATTTTCTACCTTTTCCGCGTTGAAAGAGACTTTTTAATTTAAAAAAGAACTTCATTTTCTGGACTGCCGATGTGCCGAACTGGAAATTTTTATCATAAAATAATTTAAACATGTGCTGGAGAAAATGAGATTTTAAAGTTTTTTTAAAGGGTTTGTTATTTGAATATATTTCAAGTGATTTTAAAGAATTCTACAAATTTTTATAAATAAAACTGAGATATGAAAATACAAGGTAGCAATCTGACGTATCGAGGTGAAACTGCTACTAAGTTAAATCCCGGCAGGTAGAAGGCTAATTAGAGAATTAATGTTATAAGACGACAATTTTAGATAAGAAAATACATACATAGTACACAGCAGTAGCATTGCGGTCTTGCCATCCACGAATTTCCTACGAAATCCGGAAGTAGGAAATGCAGAAATAGGATAGCGTCGTCCTAACGTCGGCTACAGCTTATCGCTATCTTCCTTATCAATTTTACCCCATCTCCTACTTTCATACCGTCAGAATTGTCGGAAGACATTCGTATCTTGAAATTAAATCTACTGTCGCATTTCGCTTTCAAAAATATCGACACTTTCAATGAAGATGCTGACTCTACTTCTAACGTTAAAAATTCATTTCCAAATCACGTATCCTCACTCTTGAGGTCGAAATTAAAATAGTTCAATTATTTCAATTGATCAATCTTCCCCTATCCATCTTTCTCAATCAATCTATCAATCCTTTCAAAATTAATTTAATGAAAAGTTATTTAGTTCATATTTCAAATTACATACTTTCAAAGTCTGACGGGTAGAGTCTTGCTTTTGAAAAGAAAAACCTTTATTTAGAAATTGAGTAACTTAAAATAAATCTTTCCAGTGGTTCATAAATAATAAATAATGAATAAATAATCAACGTTTCGAACTAATTAGGTGCTATTTCAATTTTCCAGCTAGAGTTCTAATAAAAGTGGAGCAAACTTGTTAGAACCAAACTTTGGCCTTAGTACAATTTCTACTCGGGAGATTAAAGCTATATTTGAAATTATATTTTTCAATAACAAAATTAAATAATAATTGCCTTTCAAATTCACTCCAATTCTCTGAGAATTATATAACATAAATATATAATACATACATATCGAAGATAGGAAGGTAGTACTAAATATGCAATGCAAATCTTTGACCTACAACCGCATCTCTATTTTCTCACTGAATTGTGCACGTAGTTTTCATCGCGGAAGGTGATTTAATTAATTTCACTGTAAATTAAATGAATAAACTTAAGGTGAAAATCTTATTCATCTATAAATAAAAGAATAAAATATCTCATGCTTCAGAATAAAAATCAGTCTAAAATGTTCTTAACTCTTTAAAATTCTATAATGAAGTGATCAAAGGAGAGAATCAATTAGGCTGGATCGATTTTGGAAATCGCAGTGAAACACAATGCAATTAAGGACGCCAAGTTTCATGACACAATAGGAAGACGGGAAGCCAGAGGGGTAGTTATATCTTCCATATATCCATGCATACATGCACATTACAGTTATGCGGCATCCTGCTGAAGCCGCGTTCCGGTATTATAATGTAATACTGAAGTAGCAGCCGGCTTAGATCCTATTATCGATATTATCCGTTTTGCATTTAGAATACCGCTTCATAGCTCGTTTGTAGTGCCCGGAAAATTCAATGTATTATGACTTGCATTACTGATCATAAGTCCGGATTTTCCAAATACCATCAAAACTTTTCAAGCAGATTTAGTTTCCTGACCTTCAGCTATCCACTTACTTTAATCTATAGAAAAGAAAACAAGAAAGTAAAGAAAACAGTTAAGATGAATTTTTTAATTCAAAACGCTCTTTTATTTAAAGAGCGTTTTGAAGTGGACCAAAGACCTATCTATCTACCCTTAAAAAGTGGAAAAAAAGAAATTCGGCGATGGATAAAAGCCAGAAGTTTATTTTAGGACATACCCTCATATTTTAAAATATTTCAAGGGGCTTTAAGAGAAAATGTAATTATTATTATTATAAATTCGAAGTATGTAACTTAGATTTGACGTTTAATTTTGATTTTTTTATGATTGCAGACACTTACTCGACCACGTACAAAGGAAAGAACAGAGACTCGATCGGAATCAAGAAGTTTTCCACCTGGTGCATTGTCCTCGGTTCCTCGAGAAGAAATTTCTTTACCCCAGGAAGCGAGACTGGATGAGGAGGATTCATTTTTTGAGAGACCACCACCTCCACCTCCTCCACCCTTGTCTCAGCAATCACACGTCCAGGTAGATTCTACAAAGGATGAAGGAGTTGCTATCGCAGCTGCAGAACTTCAGGAACCTACACCTGCAACAGAACGTGACACTACAGAAGAGTTATTGAGGTGAGACGCTGGAAATATTGCTTACCGCTTGTATACTAGAATAATACTTGAAGCTTTTTCAATCTTAATAAAACTCTCATGCTTCAAATTTATTGCGTACTAGGAGAAATTTATCTGGCGTTGCCCGAGATTTTAAGAGATTTCAAGTTACTCCAAGAAATTTCATGGAAAATAAACAGAAAATTAATAGACACCCTGATTAAATAAATACATATTTTCTATTTTCAGGTTTTCATTCCAAACAGACGAGAGATCAACAATCGACGGACAAACCAGAAGGCCTCGATCGATTACGAGGGACCATTATACTTCAAGGTCTATATTTAATCTGTATCTGCTTTTATAAAATATTAGAGGCTTGCAATTTTGAAAAGTCATCAAATACATGTTTCAACCTCTTTTAATTTTCAGATCAAGACACGAGTTTGCAGGTTCCGATATCGATGTTCAGCCAAGCGAAGGCGTCACGCTTAGAAAAGACATAGGCGGAAAAAGAATATCACCAGCCACCATTGACAGAATTTTTGACAATAGCAATCGACGATTATATGGCATGGGAATCGTAGGAAGATTTTTTGGGTAAGAACAATTTCTTCAAAAGTTTAAAAAAATTTAATTCACTCTGTTTAATACGTAAAATGATATTCTCAAACCTAAATTAAAATTATAAAAATACATTTTTCATCAAATCTTAACATAATCTGAAAAAATTCAATTTTCTTTCTGTTGTTTTTTAATTTCCGCTTCCTTTAAGGCCTTTCTTTAAAATAGAAAACACCTTCTCGAAGTTCCTTTCTTCTTTACACAAGTTTCAAGTTTCTCCGTCCGGGACTTTATCCTCTTTGAATAGAATTAAATTAAAATTATTAAAGCTACTTATGAAGTATTTAGCTAGTTCTCAAAAGAATTTAATACATACAGCTTTTCTAGCAAATGCATTTAGAAAATGCAATGTTTTTCAAGAAGATATGCAATTTAAGTTAAAGTTATGTATTCATCTTCCGGGCGTAATGTTCAAACCATATTTATCAAACCTTCCATCATCTTTAATCGTCATTCTTAAATGTTAATACGCAGGTCGCGTGCTCGTCAAAAATTGGAACACGCTTCACATATGCCATTACGCTTAAAAGAGGGATAATAAAAATGGTAAATTACAAGCAAGTCTTGGAAAGCGAAACTTAACGGGAAATGTCATTCTATACTATGTCAATAAAATTTTTAACGAAAGGGCCTCGAGAATATCACTGAGACATTTCGAGAATGTCGTTCCATTCAGAACTCACGAGTGTAATAAAAAAGCGCTCTTATTATACGTCCACTTCTTAGAAATTCGCGTCTATCAACTAAAATTCCTCAAATTTATGGGCATTGAATCCAAGTTCTAATTTCAAATTTTATTTTTATATTAGATTTCTTTCTTTTACTTAACAAATATTATAAATCGTTACTTTTTCTTTCTGTAGCACTATTTACTTTCAAAATTTGAAAGTGAATTAATGTTTTTCTTTATAGGAGATCATTCAGGAAAAGTGTTGCACATAAACCAGACGTGAGAAAACAACTGGACGACTTTGAGGATCACAGACCATTTTTCACATATTGGATCACCACTGTTCAAATTTTAATTTTAATAATCTCACTCGCCTGCTATGGATTTGGTCCAGTTGGAATGGATCTCAGCCAAAAATCAGGATTGGTAAGAATTTTGAAACCACCAAAACTTTGTCCTTTTCCTTGGCGTAGATTCAAATTTCTTTTTGAAATGAAAGCGACATATTCCTGACAATATAAAAAAAAAAACTTTTTCAATATGAATATATTTTAACTTGAAATATATTTTTCATTTTGTTTCCGAACAAAGAAAAAACTGTTACAAATGAAAACACAATTTTCAAATCTAGGATCATAAGTCATAAACGTCGTGTATTATGACTTTTGCGTAGGATATAAATGTGCCCTTATAAATAATCATGAGAGTTCCACACAATATTCTCGTTATTCATATACACATCCATCGATTCAATCCATTTTCCCGTTTCTGTGCCAATGTACACAATTGCAAAATCACGTTTGTTCCCAAATTAATTTCCATTCATCCTCGTCGGCTCCATGTACAAATAGGTTTGTTGATGCAATTTATTAATGCCAAAGAACAATGAAATAAAATCACATGTTCCAGGACGAAATTACTAGAGTGGTCAGTCACCAGCAAAAAAAAGAGGACTTACGAATTTAATTAATTTCATTAAAGTCTCCAAATGAATTACTTAACATTCTTGAATAATAATTCCATTTCAACTTCTTTAAAATCATTTAAAATCTTTTGAAATTCCCTGTGTTGACTATGTTAAATTAATTACATATAGGTATTGTTTTGATTTTAATAAAGTCTCTTTAAATTGTAGGTACTTGTAACGAGTCTGTCTCTACAACAAGTCGACTACCAGGAACCAGCAAATTTCTGGATTGGTCCGAGAGCAGCAGATTTAATTCATTTGGGGGCAAAATTTGCACCTTGTATGCGAAGGGACATCAAAATTCTCAAAGAAATTGACGTTTGGAGAGAAAGGGAAAGAGATACTGCCTGCTGCATTAGAAATGATGACTCTGGATGCGTTCAATCCAGCAAAGCTGATTGTTCAGTGAGTATTTTTATATGTTATCATGTTAATATTCATTCTCTATTTATTGGCTATTATACTCTCGCCCAGATTTATAATATAAATTTGTCTTTTCCAACCCAACTGGTCCGGGGATTGAGATCAACCATGACGGTAATGATCGCCAAATAGTGAAGCTACACAAATCATATTTTACCCTTGTCGTAATTTTTGCATGTCCAATTATAGAAAATAATCATTTATTTGTTATTTAAGGATTTTGAATCAAAGTTCCAATCTCTAAAGACACATTTCTATTTTGAAAGAATTATGTATACAGAGTGAAAAAATATGGAATTATATTATTTATAGACTTAAAATGAAGAAATGGAATTTTTAAGTCAGATCTTGGTTCCACCATCCTTAAATGTAGTTTCGTAAAGTAGTTTAGTAAAATAATTTATCAAATTGTAAAACACACTTCGATAAATTCTTGGCTGTAAAAAGTAATCTGATTTTTTACACCAATAATCGAGGGGTGTATAATCTTGAATTTAGATTAAATCCATCAAACAATAAAAATGCAAATTGATTAAATAACAATTTCAGTATATATGTACCCCTCGACAAAAACTGTTTATTGTAAAACTATTTGTACCATGTGTATTTTCAAACTGTAGTATTAACTAAGTATAATATTATTTATGTGAGTTGGATCTAACTCCTGACCTCAAAATTTGAATTTTTCATTTTACTCAAAAAATTATAATTTTTTTTTTGCTCTGTAATTAAACAGAAAAATGAGGAAATCGAATTTAGGGGATAGAACTTTGATCCTATACCCTTAAGGAGTTTAATTTCTAATTTCACATTTTATTGCGATTAGAATACAATATCAACCTGGAAGAAATGGGGACCTGGAGACAATGGACCTGGTGGAAGAATTAGTGGATCAGTTTGTGGCTTAGACCCGAAATTTTGTGATGCTCCAGCAAGTATAGCTCCCTATGAATGGCCAGATGATATAACTAAGTGGCCAATTTGTAGAAA
Organism: Synergus japonicus; assembly: GCA_900474275.1. Lineage (NCBI taxonomy): Eukaryota > Metazoa > Arthropoda > Insecta > Hymenoptera > Cynipidae > Synergus > Synergus japonicus. Next base: position 149,418 of record UCOH01011272.1, read on the forward strand.
GACGAATCCATTTAGTCAAAGGTTCAGGTAATAATTCATAAAATTTTATGTACAGCTTGGTTTCTTTCTAAATAGGGAAATTTTCTTCTTGCAATCTAATAATAATCCTTTTTCAGCGGCAATTTTAATCAAGAAGGCAATAGTAATTTTCCTGTGGGTCGTTACAAAGATAAGATGGCAGAGCACATGGTCTGTGAAGTAATAGGACATCCTTGTTGTATTGGTATTCATGGAATGTGTAGGATCACAACAAAAGAATATTGCGATTTTGTACACGGTTATTTCCATGAGGAAGCTTCTCTCTGCTCCCAAGTCGAATGCTTGCATGATGTCTGTGGAATGATTCCATTTTTACATCCTGAATGGCCGGATCAGTTTTACAGACTTTTTACTACAACATTTCTTCATGCTGGGTAAGCAAATTATTATTTTTCTGAATTTCTAATTTAAAGGATACTTAAACATATACTTAATTATAATTTATGACTAACTTATATTTAAAAGGTTCTATTATTAACTTAAATAAATGTTGTTAAGTGAAAATAAAGCCTGGTTGGTTTGAAATTAAATAAACGAATTGATCGAGCTCATAAAATGTTAATTTATGTGATGGGTCTTATTTAAACGATCGTCAATTTTCTAAAACAAGATTCAAATAGTCTCCATTTCGTTTAATATAGATAAGGATTTAAACTGCCAATTATTAATTAATTGTTAACTATTATTGATTTTAGATTAAATTTAGTTTAATTATTCCGTTTTCCCTTCTTTTCAGAATTATACATCTCGCAATCACCCTATTTGTTCAATATTTTCTAATGAGGGATTTGGAAAAATTGACTGGTTCCCTACGCATAGCTTTGATTTACTTCATTGGTGCATTGGCTGGGAATTTGGCTAGTGCAATATTCATTCCTTATAGAGCTGAGGTTTGCAAATTATTTAATCTATAAATAGCAATATCAATTTCACATAGTGCTGAGAGTCATTAATTGAAGAAGTAACAACAGTTTTAAACAAGATAATTGTTACGTCTTCTGGATATCCTTAATTAAATTGATTGAAGAACAAAATAAAAAACGGTTTTCGACATTGATATCCTATCACTAATTTTAAATTCTACTAAATTCTGAAAATTATCTTCAATTAAAGAAATTCTTTTCGTTTTAGGTGGGACCAGCAGGTGCACATTTTGCTCTTCTAGCAACGCAGATCGTTGAGGTTCTCCACTGTTGGCCGATGCTAAAATATCCTAGAAGAGCCCTTTTCAAATTGATAGCAATCCTCGTGGTCTTATTGATGCTGGGTGTTTTGCCTTGGGTAGACAACTACGCTCATCTTTTCGGCTTCATCTTCGGCTTCCTTGCCGCTTATGCCTTCATGCCATTCATTTCCTTCGGTCATTACGATCGCCGACGAAAAGTTCTTCTAATATGGGTCTGTACAGTCCTTATTGTTGGTCTCTTCACATTGCTCCTCGCCTTGTTCTACAACATTCCAGTTTATGAGTGCGAAATCTGCAAACTCTTCAACTGTATTCCCTTCACTCGCGATTTCTGCGCCTCGCAGAATATCAATTTCAAAAGGGAGGAAGCTGTATGACACACGGGGCCGCGGTTCCCAGTCGAGCGCGAAGTACCGTTCGGCCCCCAAATCAACGCTCGTTTTTACACCCTGGACGAAAAATTGCATCTGGAAATTCTGGCAATGGTCTTTGCTCTCTGGCATTCGCATGTAGATGGTGTAAATTTTGATCGAGGCAGAAAAGCCGTCCGATGAAGTAGAGACTTGCTTTCTCGAATTAGAGGATCGCTATTTTCGTAAATCAAGGAAATGACGCCTTTGAATCGCTGGATAACAATCGAAATGGACAAGAGAAGATAAGAAAGTGCGCGGGTTCGATCACAAAAAAAGACTCAAAAGTTATCCGCTTCTATCTTTCTCGCTACTGCCAAATAAAAAGAACTCTTGTTCGCCGACTGACGGCAAATAGCAATGCCTTACAATTAAACGATCATCGCGAATCCCGCGAAAGGGAATTCCGAGAACTTCATTAGCGAAAGTCAGAGAAAATGTAAATATTAGGTATTTATTAATGAAGAGTCAACGGATCACTTTGATGATCGGAGGCAGTTTCTTAATATTATCCTCGTGAATCCATTTAAATCCTTCGTCATCGAGATATGTAAGTCCGGAGGTATAGGGAAGGTGGTTCCATTGCTCGTGTTAATAAATCTAAAGTTGTACATAAAAAGCAAACGAGTGGCTCTTGTTACATACCTTGTGGAAACGAACTTAATAAGTTAGGTTTAGAAAACATTTCGAAAGTGTTTGTATTATTTTCTGCGTCTCGCGTCGTTCTAAGAACGACTCAGGCGGCTTCGAAATTTAAGAGTGTTGGGTTCAAGTTCTATTCTCAGAATTCTATCTTTTTAATTAAACTCAATTAGTATTAAATATAGATATTTTTTGCTCTTTGACAATACTCTTTTGGAAATTTCTTTAAAATTCCTTAATTATTTTTGCTCTGAAAACATATTTATGTTTAAACAAGGAGTTCTACTATAAAAGAGAACATGTTTAATTACAATATATGTTAAGTAAAAGGAGGAAATTGAAGTTTGAAATTGGAGCTTGAATTCAATACCCTTAAGGTATATATATATATATATATATATATCTTTTTGATTAGTCCAGGAAGTGTGAAACGAAACGAAACAAAGAAGCGATGCTTCTAACTGTGAATGCGAGTTGGTGCTAAATCGGGACTCGCGGCAACTATTCATTTTGAACGATTTTTTTTTATAAAAAGCGCGAGAACAAAAGACACAAATATATCAGAACTCTTAATAATTTTTCTGCGATTGTATATAATAGACTGTCACGAATGACACGTGGTAGGTCGACTTGTAGGTACCACGCACATACGCAAAGTCGTTTAAGAATTCTAAGACTAAAATTATCATAACGTCGTGAATGTGTATTTTATTATAATGGGTAACGGACAAAGTGGAAACATACCATTCGTTTATCGAATCGTATAGCTAAGTCGTAACATGTGAGGAACGAGTTTGTAGAACGTACAAGAGAGAAAAATAATGTGCCACGAAGAGAGATTATGAATTCGTCGGAAAGTCCGATGTTAGCGTTTATACTTATTATAAACATTCACTGATAAGTATTATTCTTTGCAAATTTTCGAAAGACGTTAAGCACTCCACCTGAGATTTACTCGCTTTGCGGTGCAGCGATCTTGATTAGTTTCGTTCTCCAATCGTCGAAACATGCAGCCTTTTCAGGAAAGTATCTCCTGCGAATCAAGACTTTTATGCTTAGAACGAAAGCGATACTAAAACGCAAAATGAAAATGAACATAAAATATTCAATTTCTCTCTCTCTCTCTCTCTCTCTGTCTCTCTCTCTCTCTACCTACCTATCTATCTACCTATCTATCTCTCTCTTTCCACGTAAGCAATTTAATAGGACTTGAGTCATTCTTTTTTTAAAGGTAGCTAATAAGAAACTGTCGAGCGCGCTGCACGTAAAATTTCGAGAAGTTATATAGATTGGTTCTGAATCTGAAAGAAAAGTGTCTTAAGAATGTTCCAGGTATATCTCTTTTACAAATAGATATTATTAAGGCTTACAGTAATTATTCCTAATGGTGTTTTGAAGTTAACTACCAAATTTCAAAATGATTTTTTACCCCGTTTAAAAAATATTTACACCTGGAACATCTTTAAGGCTATGTATTAGTTATCCCATTTTTACCTTATCGGGATTTTATCTCTGCAATGCCATTTCTACTTTTCTTGAGATATCGATTTAAAAATTTCTAAAATTAAATGAAATACACTAAGATACATATATCTGGTTCTAAATTTATATTAAAACAAACAACAAATTTCAACGTAGTTTTTTTTATAATTGTAAATATTTAAGATTATAGATAAACGTACCTCAGTGCATTTACTTTAATTTTAGAAATTTTTAGCTGGATATCTCAATAAATGTAGAAATGGCACTGCACTGAAAAAATGCCGATCGAATAGCTGATATATAGCTTTAAAGTAATTCACCTTTTTTAGAACATTTAGTTTGTTAAATTTGCGTGTTTGACATGAAATAAATTTTTGTGGCTGTTAAGGAAGAATAAAATGGAAAAACTTAAAAATTTTTTTAACTTTAGGAGTAATCCAAGTTCTAATCTCAAAATTCGATTTCTTCATTTTACTCAAGAAATACTATAATTAAATATTTTTCACTCTGTAGACAATTTTCTAATTCAAAAAAGAAAAGTTCCACAAATGGAAAAAATATCTAATTGTAATATTTATTGATTAAAACGAGGAAATAGAAGTTTGAAGTTAGAATTTGGATCCAACGCCTTTAAGGTCATGTTTCAAGTTATCCTATTTCTACCTTAGCAGAATTTTATTCTCTATAATGCTGTTTCTAAATTTATTGAGATATCGAGTTGAAGAATAGTAAAATTAAAGTAAATGCCTTAAAGTACGTTTAACTGGTTCTAAATATTTACATTTATAAAAAAAATTATTTTGAAAAAAATTTTTTGTTATTAAAGTTTAGGATCAGATAAATGTACATTAGTACTTTTCAACTTTAAAAATTTCCGACTCGATTAATTACAGCAAATGTAGAAATGGCATCACACAGAAAAAAATTTCACTAAGATAGGAATTGGATAAATGATCACCTTAACATGAAAAAAATTATAATTAGTTGCAGAATAGTGAGTGCTAACCCGATGAATCTGTTCTCACAGATTTAGAATAGAATGGGTAATGATCATGATCATGAAGAGAGAGGAGCGATTATTAATTCGACTTGCAAATTAACGAATACTTTCGCACTGAGGGAGGGAAAAAGACCCTAAGACCTGCTGTATGTAACGTTAACATTCGATACATTCGAAAACTTTGTGATAAAACAGTTTTAAGAGGAAAAAAGAGAAACACACTTTTTCGAATTATATATATAGTATACATATATACATACGATGCGAAAGAAAAGCGAATGTGGCGATTGACGACGAGTAACATATTGTTATTATTGTAAATGTGTCACATACAGATAGCATGACTAAAAAACTATGGAAAAAATAAATTGAAAAACTTCGATATTTCCATACCGGTCACAACGAGGTGAAATATTGTTTGGTGATTAAGAGCGAACTAAATTAGATTTTTGATATCTGAATTTGCAAAACTGAAACTGTTGAAACTTTATTTTAGCTGAAGTAGAATTTATACAGTAAAATAAAGAAATTTTTCGATTTTCATTTATTGATTGTCGTTTTAATTTCGAATGTATTCGCTTTCGATCCAGAGTGAAACATATTGTAAATAAACGATTGCGTCGAAAATGGACCAAGTGAAGTATACATAAAGTTCATGTGTGCATTGTAAAACAGAAAATCCGATATCGATGTGATAGATCGGTCGGAAATAGGATCGTTAATTAAAGATACAATTATTAATCTTAATATTAATGATATAAGGAAAATCACGCAGAAAGTAGAAGGCGATCGTTTAGCATCGTTTTGTGTATCTTCAACTGAAGATATACAATTTTCATACTTTTTTTTTTAAATGATGAAATCGAATTTTGAAATTAGAACTTTGATCTTTAATCAAACTTTTAGAGAGAGTGACTCATTTTTATCAGAGAAGGTGCGAACAGTATAGAAGATGCGAGTCAATGTACACTGAATGACGCAAATGTATCAGATTAAAAGTGAGTTCTCTGGAACGAAAGGGAATGAAAAATGAAATTGATAGAACAGATCGCTCACTTCGATTATTGCAATCAAATTCGTGTTTCTTACTTAATACAATCCAACAAGCATTCCACCTCGGTTGTACGGTATTATTTTTCTGTATCCCTGTATCTATAAGAGTGTAAAATTCACGATGGACTAAAATTATAAATAATGCGATTATTATGATTACAATTATGATTATATCCGTTATTTCGCAGCTTTGATTTTACCAGTACTCTGTAAGATCTTCAATTATGATTATCATTCATAATCATAACGAAATACATTGTACTTGTCGCTGTTATATACATATATACATATATATATATAAACACAATATATTAATTTAATAACAATAAAGAAAACAAAAAAAAATGGAGGCAACTCTTTTAAAAAATCAATCCATATCACTTTTTAGATTTTTACTGTAAAGGGAACTTCTAGTTATTATGTATTGCATTTTTTGTCAATTTTTAGACCCTTCCTCACCCCTTAAAACGTTACAACAAAACATGAAACCCAACTCCCCCTCATTATTCAAAAATGTTTAATCTAATACTTTAATCTAATATGTAGAAATATTAATTAGTACATTTTGTATTGCTTTCACATTTATAAAGCTTAAAATTTTTTAAATATTCTACACATATATTGTTAAATTAAATTTGAATTAAAGATAATACTTGATCGGGGGGCCCTTCTACCATTTTTAATTAAAAATTATTAATTTTACGTATTTTCGCTAACACACTCAGAGGCCCCCTGAAGCTCGAGAACCCGTATCATTGATACGGCGGTAGTTACGCCCCTGCCGCTTTGAAAACACAAGTTCTCAAGTTAAGCAATGTTTCGCGCGGTTAGTACTTGGATGGGTGACCGCTTTGCAGTGACGTAACTTACTCTAGGGGGGCCCTCCGACCAATTTTAATACAGGGCCCCCCTGGAGTAAGCTACGCCACTGTTGATGTATCCGTATTCTGCTGCGCATGCGTCGCACTCGGTATCTGATTGGTTGCTATACGCTCGAAATTTGAAATACATAATATTTTTTAGCATTTCAAATTTCGCGCGAATAGCAACCAATCAGATACCCAGTGCGACGCATGCGTAGTAGAGTACGCGGCATTTGGGGCCACTGTGTATATATATCTTTGGCGTCACTTTGCAACTGTATAGGTCATGGTATAAGCATGTGTAGGTTGCTAGAATGCTAGAGCGTTTGACATCTTCCCTCGACCCTCGCTTCCCCCCTCTACGGTTTGACTAGGTTTCCAAGATGGCAAAAAAGACGTCGTTGGAAAAAGCGTCTCAAAACGAAGATAATAATAAAACAAATGACGATTCAGTGAACGACGATGAAGAACCGAATTTTAGTGATCCTGAGGGATTTGTTGACGACATTTCTGATGAAGGTATGTGCGTAAAATTCATCCTCAAAGTTGTGGTCTCAGCACGTTGTTCACTCGTGGTTGCATATGGCGGCTTTAAATTCCATAACCTAGAAATGCTCCACCAGGCACATTTACCTATAAACTACAACTCCTATTACAAGACCTAGTTATAACTAGGTTTATAAATAAAATATTATTTCGGAGCAAAAGAGTTCGCTTACAGAGCAAGATGATTCCTAATCTTTTTGTGCCTTAAGTAAAATGAGGAATTTAAGCTTTAAAAACTTGAATTCAACACCCTTAAACCCTGTCATAATAAGAATACATGATTTTTTTTTCATAAAACAAAATATAATATGCAAATATCATTTTCAGAGCTCCTTCCAGACATTCTGCTTACAAAACCGTCTGAAACTGATGGTGTTGAGTCAGTAATCGTTGTCGATGGCGTGCCCCAGGTTGAGCCAAACCGTTTGGAAAAACTCCAGGCGGTTATTGAAAAAATCTTCATAAAACATGGCCCAATCGTTAACAAGTACTTTCCGCAAAACGAGAATGGTGTTACGAAAGGGTTAATATCTTTTGCTAATCAGAATACTTGAAAGTAATAACATTTAGTCATTAACATTTTTAATAATTCCTTTGCTTTTTAGGTACATCTTTCTGGAATTCGAGAATCCACATCAAGCTTTGCTTGCTGTAGCGAAAGAGAACAATTTCAAAATTGATAAGTTCCATACCTTTAAAGTGAATTTGTTCACGGATTTCAAAAAGTTCGAGGATATTCCCGAAGACTGGGAACCACCTAAGCCCCAACCTTTCAAAGCTGCAGGAAATTTGCACTACTTTTTACTCGACCCAGATGCGTACGATCAGTATTCCGTTTTATCTGGTAACAGTTCAGCAGTTGCTGTTCAAATCTGGCAAAATTCGGCACCTGAACCTACCATCGTCGAAGAGCGTGCGGTATGTTTAACAAAATTAAAATATGACTATAAAGTCTGCTTCTAACACAAATGGATGTACTATTTTTATATGTATGTTTTTTAACAGAGATGGACAGAGACTTATGTGAAATGGTCTCCTCTCGGAACTTACTTGTGTACCTTCCATAAACTCGGAGTGGCACTTTGGGGAGGTCCTGAGTTTACTCAACAAGCTAGATTCGGACAAAAGGGCGTTGAATGCGTAGATTTTTCACCCTGTGAACAATATCTAGTGACTTACACTCCTCGCTCTGATGGAACTCCAGATCAAAAACGCGTCGTTATTTGGGACATCTTTACCTCTACCGAAAAACGGTCCTTCAATTTGGAAGTTTATTCCGTCTGGCCTATTTTCCGCTGGTCCCATGATGATAAATATTTTGCATGCATTGGCGAGGATATTTTGAGTGTTTATGAAACTCCAGTATGTACATTTAAATTAATATATAATTTGGTTTGCATATTTTTTTACATAATCTTAATTTAATATTTTATTATAAATTAAAATTTTAGTCGTTCGGTCTCCTGGATAAGAAGAGTTTCAAGATCCCTGGAATCAGAGACTTTAGCTGGTCTCCTTCTGATAATGTTTTAGCTTACTGGGTCCCTGAAGATAAGGATGTCCCTGCTAGAGTAACTCTCTTGGAAATTCCAAAGTAAGTCAATCTAAAAATGTTTTTGTATATATTTTTTGTATCTATGTATGCTAATTAACTTTTAATTTACAGCCGTAATGAAATTCGTAACAAAAATCTATTCAATGTGGCCGATTGCAAAATATTTTGGCAGAAATCTGGGGATTATTTGTGTGTGAAGGTCGATCGTTTCGCTAAACGCAAGGAGAAGATGGAACGCCAATACACCGTAAGATTTGTTTCTTGAATTTGCAAAATTAAAAGCTTCAAAGTTTCTTACTGACATTCTTGAATAATATAAATTAATTTCTTCAATTTCAGGGAATGTCTTATAACTTTGAAATTTTCCACATGAGGGAAAAGCAAATTCCAGTTGACAGTGTGGAAATAAAGGAACCCATTCACGCCTTTGCTTGGGAACCAGTTGGCATGAAATTCGCCATCATTCACGGAGAAGTTCCCAGTGTTAATGTCAGTTTCTACGAAGTGCGTTACGGACACCAACCTGCTCTTCTAAGTGAGTTCACTTCTAATCCTATTATGAGATAGGGAAATTATTTAAAAAACATTATAAAGAGAAATTATTATTTAATTATTTATTTCTATTATTTAAGGATATTTTAAAGGAATTTCAATAAATATCAATAAATATAATTTACTGGCAAAGGCTTGCGTCAGATAAATTGGTTCGTTTTCAGTTAAATGAAAAATAATTTATACTTTTTTCCTAATAGAAAAATTCGAAAAGAAGGCTTGTAACCATCTGTTCTGGTCCCCTGCTGGTCAATTCATTGTTCTCGCTGGTTTGACTTCAATGTCTGGAGCACTAGAATTTATTGATACAAACGACTTCACAGTCATGAATGCGACTGATCATTATCAAACTTCTGACGTAGAATGGGATCCCACTGGACGGTAAGAATAAAATTTTCTTAACTACTAATCACTTTAAAATTAGTGTCAAATTTTTATTTAACAAAAATATATATTTTTAGGTATGTCGTAACTGCTGTTTCGAGTTGGAAAACAAGCGTGGATAACGGATACTGGATTTGGACTTTCCAAGGACGTATTTTAAAACGTGTCAATTTGAACGGTTTTAACCAACTTCTATGGCGTCCACGACCTCCAACCCTTTTGTCTGCTCAGCAAATTAAGGAAATAAAGAAAAATCTTAAGAAGTATTCAGCTCAATTCGAAAGCAAAGATCGTATGCGACTCACGCGTGCTTCCAAGGTATTTAAAATTATTGTATATGAAAATTACTATTTTCAGAAAGGAAAGTTCCACAATTTACTAATTTCTCTTTTTTTTTTAACAGGAATTAATCGAGAAACGTTGTGCTTTGATGAAAGCATTTTTGGAATACCGTAACGAGAGAATTGAGACCTGGAATAGTCAGAAGAAACGTCGTTTGGAATTACGTCGCCGTAAGTACAAATCTTTACAATTTCTTTTATATTCTTTTAAGTATTTAATTTCAATAATTAACAAAAACTTGTAAATTACAGATATCGATACGGATGAGCTGGATTCAGACACAAAGAACGTAGAGGAGGAAGTCGTGGAATTTTTCGTTAAGGAAGAGTCTTTCATCATTGACGACAAGTAAAACCTGAGGGAAATAACTTTACTAGCCGTACTTGGAAACCTCAAGGAGAGAATTTTGTGGCGTTACCGGCATTCAAAATAGGGACAATTATACCAGAGTCCAAATTACTGCTAAACTATTGACCGGCATCATGTCGGTTATTTGCGGTAATGGACCATTCACTTTTTATTACTTCTGCAGTTTAAAAAAAAATTCTACGACGCTGTGCGTTAATCATCCCCGTCGTAATTATGTAAAATTTTACGAATTTTACCACATACCCTACAGAATACTTCATTCCTGGATGAATAAACTCATTGATACGTTTGTTCAAAAAGTCTTTTATTATTTATCCGATCTGTTCCGAAATAAATATGTCATACAAGAATTCTAGTTTAAACATTAAAGACCGTGTCCTTGAAAAGTGTTTGTAATTGACTAGTACTTTAGTATTTCATAATTGAATGAACTTGAAAACAAGCTTAATAATACTTGAATTTACTCATTTACACTATTTGAGAGTAATTTAATAATACGTATATACAATCTTCAAGTATTTTGGTTTTCTATTGTGTCGTAAACTTAAAAGTAATATCGAAATAAAAGAACTACTGCTCGCACCCATGCTGGAGGAATTCTATCTTCTTGGCGGAAAGATTTCAAGTTGACTGGAGTTGCACTTTTGAATAATCGTTCATATTCTGCTTGAAGCGAATTTTGCAATTTTTCGTTTTTCGTTACTACTGCGATTTGAGTTTCAAGATCTCGTACCACAGATCTGTATCCTAAAATAAAGAAAAATACTTGATATTGATAAAGATCATCTAAGCAGTTATCACTGGTCGCTTTTTTTCACTTAAAATTAATTATGAATTTGTTCACTTCTTTTCTGAATTTATCACCTTTTCATCTTTTTTCAATTAATAAAGATGAATCATATGAAAAGGTATTGACATTGGAATTATAGGATAGTTTTGGGTGATTATTGCTTACCAAAATTAGGAGAACCAATCAGAGTAAGAGAAGGTTTCTGCTGATTTGGCAAACTATACCAAAGTCCTTTTGCGTGATAAGTCCAACCGGGTCTCGTAAATTCCCATAAAGTAATTCTATCTGTCTGTTGCATTTTTTCACAAAGTTTATAAAACGATTCTTCAATTTTTGTATAAGCTGCTGGAATTCCTCCAGCGATTCCTTTCGCACCTGGAGTTAAAAAATAAATTATTATTCTATTCGACACAATTATATATAAATATTTTCTAAGGAATATCTATATTATTTTATTACCGAAAAAGCCATTAGCTGTGGGATGTGCAGTTAAAAGATGACACACCGCTCGACTTTCGTTTAATAAAGCATTTTGATAATCTGTCGTTAAATTAAAGTACCCTGTGGCAAGTCTCAAGGTCGCACCATAAGGTGCAGTTTTCAGAAGACGAAGGGTCACTTCACTGTCGTGATAAATATTTAACTGGCTCATTTGTACTAAGGGAAAAACCCATGTATCTGCTTCTGTGTTTTGTACTAAACAAAATTTAAATCAACATATCATATAACTAAGTTTACTTGATTTCATTGTTATGTGTTTGTAAAATCAAAAAAGTTTCTTTACCGAGTCTGTCTGTTTTTGAACGCTTTTCCATTTCTTTCTGAAATAAAGTTCGTATCCTTCCCGAAGCATTAGCACTGAAATCTTTTGTTGGAGTTTCAAGAGGATTACAATCTATTGAATTTGGAACTGTAGTTCCATCTCCCATGAGACGAAAACTAAATTCTCCAACTTTTTCTACGAGATCAGTATAAAAGTCACAAAGATCTTCACAGTCTTCGATCATGAAGTATCTATCTTGCCTATTTGTAAAGTAATCATTGCTAAGGTTGGCACTGTAAACCAATTTAAAATATAAAAAATGAATGCGATCCGGCCATAATATAATTCATATAAATCTTTTCCATTTTGAATTCTCAATGAATTAATCTATCTGAAAATTTATAATACTAACCCACTAATTATGAGACTATTATCGAATAAATAAAGCTTCATATGCTGTAACCCAATCATTTCATTGAAACGATCTGGCGTCACAGCTTTTAAAAATCCTCGAAGTTTTGGCGTGTGATAAAGAAAAACATTCCACGAGTTTTTCCATTTTCCATTCAAGAAAGGTTGTAACATGTTGCGAGAATTGTGTTTACCTCTGGAGCCACGCATATAGTCCAGTAAAATATTTACTTTCAAGTCACCATTTCTATCATTCAAAGTTTTCTCTATATTCTCGATCTATAATAATAAAAATTATGTAGATATTGTTACATAAGATAAACTATATTAAATGATAAAAACTTTTAATGTCACAGAAAATTAGTAAACTTACTAATTGAGTTTCCAATTTCCCAGTACCTATATATAAAGAAGATAAGACAATTCGTTTCTCTGCGGTTTTACATTTCTCTAAAAGTGTCGAATAAAATACAGCCGGCTCCTCAATAATTGTGATCTGCAAGAATTCGATTTGTGAGCTTTTCTTTATTTCAGTATCAAAGAAGTAATACTTTTTTTGGCATTAATAAAATGTACCTTCGATCCATTCACAGGAAAACCTGGAGCGACTTTATGAAGCCATGAAAGGCTACTAATCTCAAAATTTGCGGTGTCTATTTCAGATAAGCGACATCGATCGTCCAGCATTGCTATTTGTTCTTTACACTTGTTAGAATGTGTACTAATTCTTCTCATGTTCCTTAGACCATCTATTCTCTTTGATCTCCGGAATCTGAAATGTCCAATAAAAAATATGTGTTTTTTTGCTCTATGACACTTGTATTTTTTGAACTAGAAGTTTATTTATACAACGAAAAAATATTTTATCTTCATACTTTCTGTACAAAACAGGGAATTTAAAATTTATCCTCAATGTTAACTTTACATCATGAAGAAATTGAATTGAAATAAAATTCTAAATTAAAACATACCATTTTTTAAAATTATTTCCTACAAATTAAACAAACAACTACTTAAATACTTACTCCCAAAATAAAAATTACGTTTTAAAACGAGGTGGGAATTTAAATTAAGTTTTTCAATCAATAAAAGACGTCTTCTGAATAAAGAATTCAAGTACATAAATAATTTTTCTTTTTTTAATAACTTCATATAAACATAGGATGTGTTAAAATTAATAACAATAGACAGTTTATACATATATCTTTTAAAAAATTAGGTATTATGACATTTAGGGCATTTTGGTTGAGTCAATAAAATTTGGTTAGTTTCATAGGTTATGTAGCAAAGTTATACCTTTTGCAAGCAATAATTCGCAATGACGTAGCCGACATTACCCATCCGTGTATAAAAATCACTTTATAAAACCTAGAAGCACTTAAGAATACTCTTTTAATACAAATAAATAACTAAATTTCACCAAATTTAAGTAAAAACGTTTCAAATAGACGACAGACAGTTCATAGTAAAAAAAAACTTTGCGTATGATATTCATCCAATGAGAAAGCTCCATTTCTACTGGTGGCTGTTCATTGGCTCTAAATAAAACCATGTGACAATAGAGCACGTGGTTTTCAATTTTTGAATGTATCTTAATCATTTTAATAATTTTGATTAAAGTTCAATATTTCAATTAAAACTGCGATTTCATTGATGTCATTCGTAATGTTTTAATATGTATATTTTGTGCCAAACAAGATTTTTGATGTACACATACTGGCAGCCATTTTTCATGTGTTGCTAAGCAACAAAAACTGAACACAAAAGTACTGAAAGGTTAAGGGATAAAACTGTCAAAATGGTTTAAAAATACAACAAGAAAAATCATGGTGTTATTTTTATATTAAAGAAACAAAATGTTACTTAAATATATTGGATCTATTTTACCTGCTCATGTGGGTATAAAGAACATTTTTAAATTATATTTTCTAATTATTTTTTTCAAAAAGTTTTTGTTGATTTTACGTATTTATTATTTTTAATATTAATTATTGTACAGGAACAAGAAAATAGAATATCTGGAATTGCGTGGTCACCTAATAATTTAAAACTAGCTGTTGCATTATCCGATCGCTCAATATATTTGTTCGATGAAAAAGGAGCGAGAAGGGATAAGTTTTCCACAAAACCGACTGATGCTAAAGTATTGTATTTTTCAAATTATAAATCCGTTTAATATGATGTAATCTAAGTTCATTTATTGTAATTTAATAATTTGCATGTGATCTTCAAATTTTACAGTTTGGTAAGAAAAGTTACGTAGTCAAGGGGATCAGTTTTTCACCAGATTCCACAAAGATTGCAGTGGGCCAAACTGACAGTATTGTTTATGTATACAAAATTGGAGAAGAATGGTAAGCCTCTTTCCTGTACAAAAATAAATTAAAAAGGGTTTTGGATTAAAGATCTTATCTCCAAATTCGATGTCCTCATTTTGCTACAAAAATATTAGAATTATACTCGATCCAACATCCTTAAAAGAAGAAATTGGATTCTAATAATTACGATTTTATAAAGGGGAGAGAAGAAGGTGATTTGCAACAAGTTTAATCAAAGTTCAGCTGTAACATGTCTGGCCTGGCCTTCAGAAGGGCCAATTGTGGTCGGATTGGCAGATGGCAAAGTTCGAGCAGCTTTAGTAAAGGCCAACAAGGCCCAAACTCTATATGCTGCCGATTCTATGACAATTGCTCTTGCGACAAAGTAATTCAATTAAATTATTTATGGAATCACCCTTAATGAAGAGATAAATAAAAAGATAAAGATAAAGATAATTCTTTTTTCCAGTACACGAGGGACAGGATTTTTATCAAGCCACGCAGATGGAAGCATTATAAGATTCTTCGTATCTGACAATGGAAATGCGGAACCTTCAGGTCGAATAGTTGTTCACAATGCTCCAGCCTATAGTTTAGCATGGCCTCAAGGTCACATCCTGGCAGCAGGATCTGATAAAAGAATTACCTTCTACGATTCTCGAGGCAAGGTAGTTAAATCTCTAGACTACAGTCGTGACGCAGAAGAAAAAGAAATGACAATAGCCTGTTGTAGTCCCAGTGGACAAAGTGTAGCTATCGGTTCCTGGGACAAAATCAGAATTATAGACTGGATTCCTCGGCGTTCTGCCTGGGAAGAGGCAAACTGTCGCATCTTGCCTAATTTTTATACAGTCACCGCTCTAGCTTGGCGAAGAGATGGTTCAAGACTTGTAATTGGTGGTCTTTGTGGAGCTGTAGAACAATTTGAAACAATTCTTAGACGTTCGATTGTCAGAGGAAGTCACGAAGTTTCGTACGTTGGACCAAGTCAAGTTGTGGTTCGTCCTTTGAACAACAAAAGCCACCCCGTCATCATTAGGTGAGAATCTGAAAGAAAATAATATTAAGGGGTGCAAGTTCTAAACTTAAAATTCGAATTCATTAATTCACTCAAAGAATATTGTAATATTATATTACTAACTGCATTTTTTATTGAAAAAACAGGTCACAAACAGGAAGCGAGATAGAAGACGTCAAAGTCGTGGGTCGTAGAGACAATTACATAATAGCGAGGACTGCCGTGAGTTTATTAATTTGCGACATCAATTCGAACCTTCTGAGTGAAATTCGATGGAATCATAAAAACGGCAAAGAAAAGTTCTTCTTCGAGTATTCCTCAGTTTGCTTGATATATTACAGCGGAGAACTCAGTGTCGTAGAATATGGGAAGAACGATATTTTAAGTTCAGTTAGAACTGAAGTTGTAAATCCACATGTTGTCAGTGTGAGAATTAATGAGAGACACGTTCCTGGAATGCCTGAAAATAAAAGATTAGCTTATTTACTGGACCAGAGAACAATTCGGGTGATAGATCTTCCGACTGGGACAACGATTAATATCATCAATCATGATGCTAGGGTCGACTGGTTGGAACTGAGTGAAACTGGTCATAGGATTCTTTCTCGTGATAAAAGAGGAAGACTCTGGCTGAACGATGATCAGGGAGGACGAGTTCTTCTCTTGACTGGGACGAGTTTTGCTTCGTGGGTTCCAGGTATTTGTGAACTGTATTTGTAAACTATTTGTATTTATTATATTACTAATTACAGTTAACACAGTAGCATCACAGTATTATTTGGAAAAGTTTTTCAAACAATTCCAATATCAATAATTTTTTTTAAGATTCAATTTAAGACGAAGAGTAAAAGTAAATTCATATTTCAGAAAGCGATGTAGTAGTAGCTCAATCAGGACAAACCTTAGCAGTCTGGTACAACGTAGACGCCCCAGAGGCAGCGACCTTGATATCAATTCAAGGAGACGCGATGGACATAATCCGAGAAAATGGTCAGACCTCAGTAATGGTAGAGGAGCCAGAAGGAAAATTAGCCTACCTCCTGGACGAAGGTCTAATTGAATTTGGAACAGCTCTTCACGACAATGACTTCGGAAGAGTCGTCCTCTTTCTCGAGGAATTTGGTGATCGACCCCAAGCAGAAGCAATGTGGGAAAACGTGGCAAGAAATGCCATGAGCTCCAGGAATCTTCTGATAGCCGCAAGATGTTATGCAGCTCTAGGTGACATTGCCTGCTCCAGATTCCTTCGAGACATAGTAAAAACCGGTGAAGAGTACGCCGAAGAAACTGGAAATGATGCTCTGGCTAATCCGGATTGCTGGGCTAAGTTAGCAATTCTCAACGGTGAGTTAAAAACCGCAGAGGCGATTTATCTCGAACAAAATGAACTGGCAAAAGCTCTTGAGATGTACCAGAAGTTCTGGCATTGGGAAGATGCACTCACCCTGGCTGAAAATCGTGGTTGGTCTGGTGTAGCCGAATTAAGAGATAAGCACTTAACTTGGCTGCTTGAAAGTGGTCAAACTGCAAAGGCAGCTGCAGTAATAGAATCTGATAATCCAAGAAGAGCGATTAAATTGTATCTAGACGCTCATCGACCTGGACGAGCCGCTAGAATGATTTTAGCGAATGACGAGCTGCTGGAAGACACACCTCTAGTCAACGAAATCCTCAAAGCTCTCAAGTCAACTTATCTCATGGAACTTGCTGGAGAAATTTTCGAGAGAATTAATGATTATTCCGCTGCTATTAAAGCTTATGCCCAGGCTGGAGTTTTTGCAAGAGCTCTTGACTTGGCAAGACAAGTTGAGCCCAATTCGGTTGTGAGTCTAGAGAAAGAATGGGGACATCATTTAGTTGAGACTGGTCACTATGATGCTGCAATTAATCATTTCATTGAAGCTGGAGAAACTTCACTGGCTCTCAATGCTGCTATGAATGCTCATCAGTGGAGAAAAGCTCTGCAGATCATTCAGGTTATCGAAATGGATGATCCTGAAATAAGGAAGCAATGTGAGAAACTTGGAGAGTATTTTGCTTCAGTAGGTGATAGAAATTTAGCAGAAAACCTATTTTTACGAGGCGGGAAGGCTCAACGAGCTGTTGAAATACATATAAAAGCTGGAGATTGGATTCGTGCTCAGGAAGTAGCTCTGGGTCACATGAATCCTGAAGAGGCAAATGAAATACTTGCTGGTCATGCGGAAGCTTTGCAGGAAGCTGGAGATCTACGACATGCAGAGGCTTTATATATCGCAATAGGAAAATACGATTCAGCAATCGCAATGTATAGAAAAGCTGGACATCGAGGAGATATGATTAAGTTGGTTGCTAAATACAGGTCTGATTTGCTTCAAACCACTCATGCCCATTTGGCGAAAGAGTTGGAAGCTGCAGGTAAAATTCGAGAAGCAGAGGAACATTTTCTGGGAGCTGGAGATTGGAGAGGAGCTGTGAATGCTTACAGATCTGCTAATATGTGGGAGGATGCACTTCGGGTTGCAAAACAAGCTTCGAGTGAAAAAGCTGCCCAACAGGTAAGGATAAGTAGTTTCTACTTATTTCGTACTACTTGAATATCTTATATTTATATCAGATTATAAATAATCGTTTATAATTAGAAAGGATTTTAAACCTATGATAACTGTTATATAAATTTGTTTTCTTAGGTTGCTTTGATGTGGGCTCGAACCTTGGCTCCGGAACTTGGTGCAAAATTACTAGGAAGGTTAAATTACCTGGACCCTTGCTTGCAACTGGCTTGCGAAGCAAGTTTGTTTGATTGGGCGTTGGATGTAGTAAAATATGGAACTCCAAATCAACAAAAGGAAGTACATTATCGACATGCAATGTATCTAGAGGATGAGGGTCAATATGCTGAAGCTGAGAAAGAATTCATTAAGGCTGATAAGGCTATGGAGGCTGTGCAAATGTATATCCATACGCATAATTGGGAAGCTGCTGAAGAAGTTGCCCAGAATCATAGTCAAGAGGCTCTTTCACAAGTACTTGTAGCTAGAGCAGCGGAAGCTGTGAAGGATCAGGATTATAGCATTGCTGAGTCTCTTCTGCTCAGGGCACATAAACCTGAAATTATTATCAATCATTATAAGGTAATTCTTAGACAAATAAGTTACTTTAAAAATTGAATGCGATTCGCGATAAAATTTTTCTTTTTTGATTTTATTTATTAAGCTTAGCTTTTTTGCTAAGATTTTGCCCAACTCTGTAACTTAGCAACTTGTATTTTGTATTTTCATTTTCATTTTTATTTTTCTCATGCAGAATGCAGGGATGTGGTCTGAGGCAATGAGAGTTTGTCGCGAATACCTTCCAAGTCAGGAAGCAGCCTTGAGACGAGAGTTAGGTCAGAAAGCTTCACAAATTGATGGCGGGAACAATCTTGAAGAAGCTCGGAGGTGGCTAGAAGTTGGGGAAGTTCGAGCTGCTTTGGATATTCTTCTTCTCGATCCTCAAGCTTCAAGACCTGCTTTAGTTCAGGCAGCAGAGATTCTTCTTCACCAGGCTGAACCAGACGTTGCTGCTCATGTAGGATCAGATCTAGGTGCTCGTTTATTTGCCGTTGGAGAACACGCCCTTGCTGCCCAGGTCAATATAAATTCAATTAAAACTTCAAATCCAAATCACAATCATCACAGTACCTATTGTCGTTAAAAAAGGTGATTTTTTTTTATAAAAGCAAGTGAGATATAGGCCACAAAAATTTAAAAAAAAAACGATCTGTGACGACTGAAAAAAGTACATAATATTTACCAAGCACAAATTTTGCAGGTATTTCTTCAAGCTGACAGGCTAAAGGATGCGATAAATTCGCTTGCAGCAATTGGTGAATGGGATAGAGCCAAACGTGTAGTTCGAGAACTTGCCCCAGACTTAGAATACTACCTAGAAGAAAAATACAAAGAGGCAATGATAAGGGACGATAAAATGGACAAATTAGCAGAAGTAGATGCAGAAACTGCTCTGGAAATTCTCGTACGTAAGGGTCAGTGGCCTCAAGTTTTCGAAGCAGCAAGTTCAAAAAGTTCAGCTCTCTTGCACAAATACGTAGCTCTGAGAGCTGCCCAGCTGCTAAAATCTGACTCTGCAACTCAAGCCTTACAACTTTACATCCAATATGGAACACCACCGATTCCTCAAAACTACAATCTTTACTATCACTTAGCACAAACAATTCTTAACTCTAGTGAATCTAACAACGAGTACAGATACCTTTCTCAACTTCGTGATATATTATTAAACCTAACAAAGAATATCGACTCATCGGAACACTCCTACAAATTTGAGAGACTTCTGCGTGTTGCTCATTATTCTAGTTTCAGATGCGGCGCCAGGTTTTTTTCTCCACTTTCAGGACTTGTCGTGAAAACTTCGATTGTGCTTCTACGATATTCTGATATTTTGATGGCTGATCGGTGTTACTACGAAGCTGGAATAGACGCCAGATCTGCAGGACTTAATAGTGAGGCCTTCGTCTTCCTAAATCACTTTTTAGACCTAGAAGAATGTATTGAGGAAGGCGACGGGAGTATTCTTGATGTAGATGACCTCAGAGTCACAGATTTCCCTCTGGAAGTTCCTCTTCCTTCAAGTCTGAGCTTATCTAAAGATCAACGTGAAGAAGTTAGAGAATGGGTGCTAACTGTATCAATGGACCAAAAAGTTGAGCAAGGATTACCCACCGATCATCGGGGAACTTATATAGGATCACTTACGAATTCTTCTGATAAATCTAATCCACTTCAGGAATGCATTTTGACTGGTTATCCAATTCGAGGACCAGTTGTTAGATTCGAAAGGTCGAATCGAGTTGCTGATCGAGAAGACTGGAATAAATTAGTCAACACTGCTAGACAAGCACCTCCAGATTCTCCACTGAATGATGTTTTGGTCTTCATTCAAGAATGGTGTGGCGTCATTCCTAACTATTCATTTTAATCTACTAGTAACAAATATTTAAGGAGTTGAAATTAAGTTCTCATCTTAAAGTTCAATTTTTATCATTTTACTTGATAAATATTATAATTAGATATTTTTTTGCTATGTATATGTATAACTACTAATTTTTTAAATAGAATTTCTTGGTTTTCGTAAAAAGTATTGAAAGTAAAAATTGTTTTCACTCTATAAACAGATTTCTATTTTAAAACAAAATACATCTACAAAAGCGAGAACGTATTTTGTTCTAATAATTGTTGAGTAAAATGGGGAATTTAATTTTAAGACTAGAATTCGAATGCGTCTTTACCATCGTCATTCGGTTTAGAACCAAAGATTTATTAAAATCAGATCGCACTAGCTTACAAAAAATAGGCGACATAAGTTACTTAATCAAGAATAAACCTCTAGCAAAGATATCTTTGCCTCTAATCGAGTACGAATGTACATGTAACAAGTTTCTCAAGTATTATAACATAAAACCGAAGAGTATCTACGTATAAGAAGAAAACTTTCAAATAGTAAACGACACCTATCACTTTCACTCAGCGAGAGCAAAATACAATCGGCTCTGACTAGTCGCACACTAATTAGAATCGAAAAACTGACTAACTCCACAACAATATATTCGAAACCGTCTTCGAGCCTCTTCAGACGTCTTCAAGTATGCAGCTACTAAAAAGGCTCGCCTTGGGGAGTGTAAAATGACTCAAAGTCTTCACTGTGGAAAGTGTGCACTTAGTCAAAGTCAACTGTACAATATTTATCTCTACTGCTCTCTGACTTTTGCAATATGTGTATGTATAATATTATGTATAATGTATATGTATAGAATAATACAAGTTATAAAGTACATCTTTTTGCAAACCGCAAGTGTTGCGTCACTATTGTTGTGTGATTCTGAATACAGGACCGATCCTTAAAAAAAACCTCCTTAAAACAGAACGCAATTCAGGTTTGAGGTCGAAGCACATGACTTCACATAAAAGCGGATAACAATTCGAGGCGTGCACTGCAAATCGGTTGTCGGACATTTTCAGAATCCGCGTCAATAAAAGTAAGAGAATCGGCGTCCAGGCATCTCTATGGGCTTCAGTTGATAGTGCCAGGAAATATTCCAAGGCTTCCCGAGCAACTTCGTTGAGATGAGCTTCAACCTTTGGCCAATCATTTCTATGAGCTTCGTCGCTGTACATTTTGAAAAGAATTCTTAGCGCGCAAGCGAGGGATTGAGTCTCTTGTTTCATAAGACTAGGTTTTACATTCCCTCGAAATCCAGCCTTCCAAAGGACATTTCTCTGTTCGTGATTCGAGTTAAAGTTCTTGGCGAACCGATGAGATTTTAGAAGACACTCAACAAGTTTCAGCAAATGATTTGCAGTCAAGGAACAATACATGCCCTGTTCCTCTTTTTGTTGGTCTCCTCCGTTACTGCTCCCAAGTTCATTAGACTTGAGATTCATCATATCAGCTTGAGCGAGGGCGAGATTCTCCTGATCCTCTTTTCTCGAAGTTGCTGGATAAAAAACTACGTTGTCGATTGTCTGAATCAGTTCCAACTGAACGACACACTTTATGAGCAATGCAGAGAAAACCCTTGTTCGATGGTTTTCTCCGTTTGCTAAGCTCTGATTGCTATTACTTCTTTTCAGAATACCGATGTGGCTTTCAGATTCACCTGTAATAACATCCAGGTCTGATTCTTTGTTAGGCGACTGTGGTTTCCACGTAAGCAATGCATTTGGTAAGGTACTTTCGAAGATTTCAAGGACGCAGTCACAGGTTTTGTACCACGTTTGTTCATCGAACTTTATTCCGTTGCTGATGACCAAGTTTTCTAGACAATTTGTTCCTGACCTTGCCAACTGCTCATTGTCTTGCTGCACACACCACAAAAGCTGGGAGTATAATTGCTCGAGAAGAATAGGACCTAGAGTATCGTAGAACTGAGAGAAGACGTCCACTATTGCATAAAGGGCGTGGTTACAGGTCGTTGTCATCCACTCTGCCTTCTGTAAAAACAATTATTTATATTAAGTTATAATATTATAAATATTTCAGTCATCACCTATTGTTATTAAAATAGGTGACTTTTTAAACAAAAATAGGTGATAAAAATTTTAATGATAATTTAGAAAATAGCAGTTGGATACTGGGAGTTAAAGAAAAGTATTCTTACCTCTGTATGCTGCTCAGGTAATTTCATGTTGTCGAATATTCTGAAGAGGACTTGGAACAAATCTTTCCACCAGTGAGGCTTGAAAGACGCACCATGAGTCTTTACAACATCGAAGAGGACAGTCAAGGCTCTAGTTCTTACATCTAATTTACACCTGCTGACGACGCAGGATAATTCGAAGAGAAGGGGAAACCAGCCTCTTACCTACAAACAGAGATATAAAAGTTGTTGTTTAAACTAGTAAAAGAGAATTGAATTTTAAGTATTTAAATAAAGATTTATATTCTGACCCAGGCGCGATCTTCTTCCGAAACCATTCCATTGTCATCCATCATGCCTTCGGCGAATAAATGAGGGTTCATGTCGATATAGCAGGCACAGGAACGAATCAGTCTTATGGCTTCCATACTTGTATCAGGAAAGGACGCATTACAAGCAAATTCACTTAGGCACTTAACAGCATCTTGAAAGGAATCTACCATGATACTAAAATCTTCTGCATACAATTCATCTGCAAATACGTTCAATTATTAAAAGTATACAAAGTATTAAAAGTTCTAGCAATCTAAGTAAGGTTTAACAACCTTGACTCAGATATAATTAATTAAATGCTTACTAATAATCTTTCCCGTCATCGAAAAAGCGAGTTCAACAACCGACTCGTCGCGATCGCTCGCTGCGTGGTGGAAAACACTAAAAATATTTTTCCAGCCGGATCGAATATTAGGCGCCTGGGAATGAACAATCTGGGCTACGCATCTGACGACCATATCCCTAATAATTGGTGAGCGATTTTTCTTCATAATGTGTTCGAATGGCCTGAGGAACTCCTTTTGAAACCTGAAGTTTGCAAATTCTCCCTTCTCGATGAACTTTGTAGCAAGTTGCCTTAACGAATCGACAGCAAAGAATGAAATATCTTGGCGTGGACTGCAGCCAACCCTGTCGAAATGTTCACCAATAACCTGCCAGATTCGAGACCATTGCAGCCTAATACGGCCCATATTGTAATACGAAATTTCCACTATTTTTGTCAGGGAAAACATTCGAGGTTGACTTGGATGCGCCAATTCTTCCAGTGAAACCTGGCACAGGGCTTTGACGAATTCTACTATCGCGTCACCATCGAGTCTTGTAGATCCGGTGAAAATCCTGTCTACAGCTACGACGACGCTTTGTGAACTAGTTTCGCCAATGGATTCCTTCACACTCGCTAAAATAAAAAGTTCAATTATTATAATAATGCAGAATAAATTTTGAAATGTAAATTTAGGAAAAGGATCCAATGCCTTAAGATTCAGGTTACTTACGATCAAGGGAACTAAGATTCAAACTATTAGATTGATGCGAATTGTTGTACGTAAGATTTGTAAGATTAGCAAGAGGCGATGGAAAATGAGGTTTCGATGTAGGTCCTAGAAGTTGGGGTCTCACTCCAGTTCCAATTAACTGAGCGAGTTCTAGTTGCGATATACATTTCACGACATCGAGCCACGAGCTTCCAAGGTAATTTCCATCTGTGTGTGCAACGGTTATCAATGTCTTAATTGTATCGATATTCTTAGATTTCATTTCTGTTATTGGAGAATTTGCAGTTAGTAGGGTGAATCTTGCCAGTGATTGAACGTAAGCTTCTCGTTCCAACTGTAATTCAAAAGGTAACAATTGATGATTTGTAATGAATGGAAAAATATTAAGTTTTGTTGGTTGAATAAACGAGGCTTACCGTCATGTGAAAAATACAGGCAATCCGAATAGCACAGCGAATTCCATCCAAACACAACGAAGCAATTTCAGGATCATCACAATCCTGAAGTCCCACACTGAAAGCAGCTAAGAAAGGAGTCCACGCTATTTTAAACATAGGCCTGACATGCTCTAGGTGTTTGGCAGTTGTGAATGGAGCCTGAACGTGACTCACAGATTCCATTAAATTTTTTGCTGCAGTCGAAATAACCTCCATTTCCATATTCCACAAAAGACGTCGCTTCTTTTCACTAGATATAACTGCAATCCATCATGAATATTATCATTACTAAATTATATTACTAAATTAAGAAAGCAGGACAATTCCAGGGTGGCAATTCGACAGACAATTTCAAATTTCCGATCACTTCCCGGTTTTTTCCCTATCAGGTCGCCACCCTGCAGTCGAATTAAAATTGATTCACTACCTTGTTTTCCAGGCCTGTTTGGATTTGATTTCATTTTGATTTCGTTACCAGCAATCTCGTCGTAAATTTTCGACAAATACTCCTCAGGCAAGTCCTCATTGTCACTAATTCTTCGATTTAGTTTGATATACTGCTCTTTCGTCATCTTATTTTTGACCTGAGGCGAATGTAAATCAGTAGTGAGCATAATGATTGAAAATCCTAAAACGTAGGCAGTGTCCGCACTGGTGAATAAACCGTTGCTACGACAAAAGATACGTTTCGTTAATAAATATAAATTTTTTTTAATTTTCAAGGGAACATTTTAAGCAAGTCTATATTTCTTTTTAAATTTTAATCTTACTTCGGATTGCACTCGCAATATCGACTGGCGAACTTTTCCATTAGTCGGTCAATCTTTTGAGCTTCTCCAGGCAGTCGAAAACCTTCTAGAAAATACCTGAGAGCGGTAACCAAATCTCGTTTGGCAAAGTCCATCTGGTCAATGTAATTGTACATGACTACGTTATGATTATGGTCACCAAGGAAGTCTCCAATTGCGGTTTTGTCAAGACGCTCATCGACGTGTAGCCATCTCGCTATCTCGGTCGGCGAAGTTCCAAGGAGGTTTTGTTCTTGAAGATACTGAATTCCTTTACTTGGTTTACGGTTGAATCTAGAAATAGTTATAATTACTTTTTTTTAAGTAACTAAATTATTGCAAAAGATATAAGTAACTCATCTTTTTCAGAATCTTAGATACTTGTAAAAAGTGACAACCTTTGACAAAAAATGACTGATACTTACATCTCGATTCCACCTTCCCAGACCTCTTTCTGCTGTTTTTGTACTTCATATTGTTCCGGAGAATCCGGCACCTCCTTATTTCCAACGAGACTAGAGTTTGCGGAAGATAAACTACCAGCACTTCCATACCGTGGCAATGGAGGTTCAAGAGGCGGATCAGGAGGTTCCGTTGGTAATTGTTGTTCCGCAGGGATGCTAGGATTCACATAAAGATCTCTACTCCATTCAACCATGCATTTCAAAATAGAAACTAAACATTCAAGGCCTCTTATCCTCATCGATTTCTCTTGATTGGGGGACGCGCCTAGCTCTAAAGCATGACGACCTTGTGCTATTTTCGATAAATCGTTAACAAGCCTGAAACAGTTTGAAATTAAAAATAGATTTAAAAATAAAGTGACGACAATTTATTCAATAAACAATTTTAGCAAATTTCAGTAACAAACCTTTCAAATAAGTTAGCCGCAGAAAGATCACAGTCATAGTTTACGTATATATCCACCACACTTTGTGCGTCCGCACAAATTCGAGTGAGTGCGTGGATTACCATCCACTTATGCTCAAAGGAACTACTAGATGTCTCAAGTATATTCATAAAAATTTCCTTGAAAAA
The DNA here is from genome assembly GCA_900474275.1 of Synergus japonicus. Taxonomy (NCBI): domain Eukaryota; kingdom Metazoa; phylum Arthropoda; class Insecta; order Hymenoptera; family Cynipidae; genus Synergus; species Synergus japonicus. Next base: position 175,852 of record UCOH01011272.1, read on the forward strand.
TACCTCTATCTGCATTTTTAAATGTACTTTAAACCGAGCCAGTAAAGCGAGGAACAGAGCCAAGGACAATTCAAAGACTTCAGGAACAGAAGAAACACCGTTTTTCGACAAAGCCACACACAAATACTGTTTTATTGCAATCACAAACATTTCGTTGGATCTCAAAATTGGTCCAGCGTTCTGTAGAATACCGAGGAGTAATTGTAGAGATAAAATCTTTGATCGCAACTCATGAGATCTGAAAATAAATATTTTATTGTCAATATTTTCCATAAAGAAATTAATAGATAAATTACTTAGAATTCAGAATGATTCAAGGTTCTAGGTCCAAGTTCTAAAATCAAATTTCGATTTTCACATTTTACTCAAGAAATATGATAAATATATATTTTTTCGCAATGTTTTCTATTAAAAAAATCAGTATCAGCATAGAGAGAAAAAATATCTAATTATAATATTTATCAAATAAAATGGAGAAATTGAATTTTGACATTAGAACTTGGATCTAAGGTCCTTCAGGTGAAATACTAACTTAGGATCTGGAGTTCCATCAGGCAAAGGTTTCATTGAAAGTTTACAGAGAGCTCTAAAGACCAAAAAGGCGTCTTTCTGCAAAACGTGAGTGAATTTTGCCGTCACCATGTTGTCACTCTCGGCAACTGTTTCGTCTGTATTATCATCTGCAGGCACTTGATCCAAACTTGTTGCTTCCGAATGAGCAGAAGTAGGTGGATCTTCAGGAACAACTGTGATGACGACATCGTCCAAAATAGATTTTACTATGGTCTGAGCCTCGTGAACATTTTCTACAACCGGCTCTTCGTTAACTACAGGATCGCTTTCCGTTTCCGTCCCAGAAGTTGCTGAATTATCTGGTTGTTCCATTTCTGATTTTATGTGTTCCTCCTCCTAATATCAACAAATAAATTATTTAATTTTTTTTATATCTTACATTTTTTAGAATCTTTCTGAATTTCTTTTAAACATTTTGAAAATTTTTGTAAACCTGTTGAAATTCTGCAAAAAATGTAAAAATATTTTGAAATTTGATTCCAGCACTCTTAAAGTTTCCAGTTACCTTTCAAAAATATGATTTTTATTCTTATTCTTCTACTCTAAACCAAGAGGGGATTTTATTTTCAAATTTCTCACCGCTTGAGTTTCCATTCGAGCAAAAATAACGTTGATCATTTGCGTGAGGGTGGCACGAGCCGTCGTCTGATTGACTAAATTTCTTGAAGCGAGGTATACATTGTAAACAGTACGTATAGTCAATAAAACAGTTCCTTCGTGTACTTCCACATGTTGACTGGTCATAACAGTCAAGAGAGCTTTGATGATTTGCAACTGCACCCCCTCGTCTGTCTGTGGACCCATAAAGCAAGCACATATTGTTTCTACAATACGAACTATCAAAAGTTTACTTGGGTCTGTGGAATCAGGAACGTTGCCTGTTAGATGTCCATAAGCTATCAACTTTTGCAGACAGTCCAGTGAAGTGACCACAATTCTCGGGGATTTACTCTGACATGCCAACTCGAATGGGAGGAAATACTTTTCGGCAGAAATGACACTTGAATCACTCTTCGGCTGAGGCAATGCATTAGAAATTGCTTCTTCGCCATGGGAATTTGGTACTTCTTTGATCTCATTGCGCAAATCCTCTGCAAAAATTTTTTTAAAGAAATAATATTGTTAAAAGCATATTTTCGCTCTGTAACTTTATTTATTTTTCGATTAGAATTGCATATACAGAACAAAAAAAATGCCTAATTTAAATGCTTATTACGTAAAACAGAGAGGTAGAAATCTGACCTCAAAGTTTAATTTTTTCATTTTACGCGTAAAGTATTAAAACATAATTTTTTCTGTCTCTACACGTACTTATGTTTAAAAAATGAGTACTTATACAAAGGGGAAATATTTTTAATTATAATATGAGCATGAGTTTCAATTAAAAATAACCAAGCTGTTTTCAAAATAAGACTTTGATCCTACTCCTTACTTCAATATAATTAATCTATACTTTCTAAACTCTGAACTTTTTGACAATGAAACTCTTGATTGAAAGATACTCAATTATTCTCTCAACTTCAAACCTGCAATTATTGAACTTACCGAGAGCAGATTCGCAAGCTTTTCTGAGTTGAGAGAGGTGCGACCTTTTGACATCCCTGTCAGCGAGGATTTTTTCAAGGGCTCTGACGATGAACATCTCTCTAGTTTTAGAATTATTTTGCATCGTCAATAATGACAGCTGAATTCACTGATCCCCACAGCTCAAAATCTATTTGTCAAACGAGTCAGAAAAGGAGCAGTTGATAAGTAATCTAATAACAGGTTAAACTCGTGAAAGTAGATTGACGTAAGCATCCTGGTGCGATTAGGTTGTCAACATCATTTTGGAGCACATTGCAATATCTTTTTTAAATTTTATTTCACAAATGATGTTCATGGCTAAGATGAAACCGAAGGAGGACGACGTGCACAAAAAACGATCGAGAGAAGGCCGATTATTAAATATTGGAAAGTTAACAGACACATTCGATTTTGTTATTAAGGAAAGGAGAATGTATACATATATATGTATAATGAACAAGTGACGAGTTGTCTGTTTCTGCTTCTCCATCGGCCACCTAGCACTTTTGAAATTCTATCCTTCCACCAGAGGCGCAAACTTCATAATAAGAATTTTGCGGGATTTTTTAAATTTATAACAGTGTATTTTAGAATAAAAAGAAATAGAGAAAGGGATTAGAAACGTCTACAGAGTTGCTTTAAAAAATATTGTCGTCTGAACACTTTTTTATATTACATACCTGTATTTTAAGCTTTTTGAGAACTGTCAAATTCTAATCTTATAAAATTTAAACTAACCTCAAATTTAAAATTTCCCCTGGAAAACATAATAACCTTGTATGAATGTGCAATTTTGCATAAGATTTGTATGTTAAATCTGTAATTTAATAAAAAGTGCATTTATTTTGTAATAATCTGTTGATTTTTGAATAAATAAATTATTAAACAAAATTTGACAGACTTGACACTTAATGTACAGGGGCGTAGCTACCGCAAAGTTGGGCATTATCATGAATTAAAATTCAATTAAATAATTTATTTCCAAGATGCAAAAGTATTAAAACAGTGTAAATATTCTGCTATTATTTTATTATAAGCTCAAAATTCAATTCTCCATTTTAGTCAACGAAAATTATAAATAAATATTTAAAAACACAACTTCTCAAGTTAAGCAATGTTTCGTGCGGTTAGTACTTGGATGGGTGACCGCTTTGCAGTGGCGTAGCTTACTCTACGGGGGCTCCCCGACCAATTTTGATACAGGGCCCCACTGAATTAAGCTACGCTACTATTGATGTATCCGTACTCTACTGCATGTGCGTCGCACTCGGTACCTGATTGGTTGCTTTTCGCGCGCAATTTGAAATGCTAAACAATATTATGTATTTCAAATTACGCGCGAATAGCAACCAGATACTGAGTGCAGCGCATGCGCATTAGAGTAAGGGGTTTCAGTTGGGGCCACTGATGTGCCCTTTATTTCGTAGGAGAGGGAAAATCGAGTTTATAACTGTTTACTCTCTCTCTCTCTCTCTCTCTCTCTCTTTGGGAAATTCCAAAACACTTGAGACGTTGACACAATAGGACCCTTTTTATATGCCGATGACCTGTCACCACCTGTCACCACCTGTCACTTTGACCCATTTTTATAAGCCGATGACCTGGACCCACTGGGTCCAACCCCCTAATCCAAGACGTTGTAAAATCTCGTTTTATGGATTTATGAGTAGGTATTGGAAATTTTATATGTATGTTTTATTCAATAACAACAAATAACTTTATTGCTCGAGCCTCTCAAACATCCTCGCTGATGTTTCCAAAATGCTTTCAAGGCGTGACTAGTATTCCTATTTTTGTTTCATAAGCTAAACATTTATTTCTTAAATATACATCTTATTCTAGTCTCTGTTAATTATACAATTCTGCCTCTGAATCTATTTCTCGATTTAAATTTTATATTTAAAATAAATCACGTGATCTAAATAAGCGCAATAAAGATCATCATCACACTGACTGACAACTAGCGTCCTCTGAAGAGTCCGAGAATTCATTCACGTTTTTTGAAAATGTTTTTGATTCTGTTTTATGATTTTTATCTTGATCTTCATATCAGATAAAGATAATAACTTGATAGTAAGTGGATAAAATGCTGCGTCATCGAGTTGAATGTTGTGGAAAATCAAGGCGTATATTTTCCTCTATTATATATAAGAAATAGTTAATTTTGGAGCATCTATAACTTATCCGTTACAATTTTATTTAAATATTAACTATAACCGCAAAAGTTTTGTCTGTGGTTTTAGAATGTGATTCGTGACAAAAGAAATAATTTTTTTTGTATTGTTGAGGACTTGTGTTATTGTGTTTTCGAACTGTCAAAGCAACAAAATGAACTTGTGATTGTGACCGACTCCCCACGAAGGTGAATCAACATATGTAAAACAATCAGTCAGCTGCTGCGATGATCAGCTGGTTATAATTAAATTCATCCGATTCTGTCACTCTCTGAAACTTGAAAGTCTTGAAAGTCGACAATAAAGAAAAGAAATGGCTTCAGAAAAGCGCCCAATTTTACCTGTAGCAGACAAACCTCCGCCTTATTCACCTTCTGCACCAGATGGTAATATTTTTTTTAAATAAAGATATAAACTATGTAAAAGTATAAGAGTTATGTTCGACAAAGTTGAGAGGATATTTTATAAGGTTTCTTGACTTGATGCTTATAATGTAATTGTTGATTTAGAGGTTATTTTCTTATTACAGAGGCTTCGTGGCAACCACCTCCTGGATATTATCAAAGTTCTGCTATTTCATATCAACAAGAACCTTCTACAACGATTATTGTTCCTGAAATTATTCTCGTCGGTGCCTGCCCTGCTTGTAGAGTGAGCAGTCTTTTTTATTTTACGATTGATTAAGAATTTTGTGATTCAATAATAAGCTACAAAAGGGGTTAAATTTATTACCCAGTGGGCACAAAGACGTTCTTTGGAACATGGGACGTCTTTAGGACATCAATTTTACTGACACAAACGTCCTAGGAACGTCTTTAGAACGTTCTCAAGACGTTAATGTTTTTGTGCCCACTGGGTAGTAAACACATAATGAAAAAAGATAAATATTGATATTACGTTTCAAATTGAAATTGAAAACATTTGTATTTTGAGATGATCGTATTATTATAAAATCATTAATTGTAGAAGCGTTTTTTGATAATATTGATAATATTTATCAAGTAAAATGAAAAAATAGATTCTTTATCTAACACGAACGTAAATGAAATTCATATTTATGTTGCCCAGGTGGGAGTTCTGGAAGATGATTACACGTGCCTAGGAATTTTCTGTGCCATTTTCTTCTTCCCCCTTGGAGTCATATGTTGCCTCTTATTAAAAAATAGACGTTGCTCTCACTGTGGCGCCTACTTTGGTTAAATTCCAAATGGAAAGACAAACACTACAATTTTTTAAAGAATCTATCACCAAACGAAATGGCTGTCCTGAAGTGTGATCAAAGAACGTTAACCCGCATGTAAAAGTGGGGAACGTATTAGATAACTTTAAGATAATGAGACAAGAGGTCGAGTATTATTAACAACAATCAGGTCTTTTTAGTATACATATTGTTAAATTAATTCATTTCGAAAAGCAACATTCCCTTGAATTTAAGAATGTCCAGAATTATCAAAAAATATATTTTCGGTACCTACTAGGACTAAGTTTGAAAAAGTACATTGAAGCAAAATAACTAAATAAAAGGTCAACGATGTTCAGCTCTTAAGAATTTTGGATCCAAGTTTTAACTTCAAAATTACTGTGATCTTGGATCCAACATTCTTAAATTATATAAACCCATCATGTATGGCTTTTCAAATAGAATCGAATCTCAAGGAAGAGTTAATACATTTCTTAATATATAAATTCGCTTGATATAAATTTCATCTTTTCAAGTAAAATATTCATTATTCAACTAGTTGTAAACGACAAATATTTTCAGAATACGAGAATAATATATGAATGAGTTGTAAATCTGATGAATTTACACGTCATCGCTAAGTGAAGTCATATAATGTCTCTATTAAACTTTGGAATTCAATTCTAAATGGAAATTCACCTCTCTGAGCTTTCGTTTTTTTGTGATAGTAAAAAATAATATAAATTCTTCAAGAGGCAGCTGCATTGACTTGAGTCACTTATATAGTAATATCAAATTTTTTGTAGAATGAATTAAGCACTTATACGCAATAGTTATTTTGTACTTAAGCTAAATATTTTAATTAGAGTGAAAAGACATTGCAGATTTCAAAGTTTTAAAATATTATTTAAAATTAAAATCTTTAGAATTCGAAATTACGATTTTGTAAAAGTTTTTTTTTTGCTGTTGTCTTTGTAAAAACCTAAGTATATTTAAAATGCGTACTAGTCAAGTTTTCACAAATAATTATTGAATCATTTGAACTATTTTTGTAGATTATTCTAAGAAACTCTAAGCATTTTAATGTTTGTTATTGTACTGTTTAGTAAAAAATAAATACAGCACGTATTTTACTCTAGCGTTTTTCCCATAATTAAATCCCTCCGCTATAATTTCATACGCTCGATTGATTGGATCTTTGTTCGTCAATCAAGTCTCCGACTTTGACCTTATATATCTCAAAGACACACGAACGCAGAGTAGTTGGACCATTTTAATGATAAAGTTGAAAACATATGATTTAATTACGCATTTTCATCGTAAGAATCAAAGAGAAAGTATGTACTAATTTTTAAAAATAAGTTTAATAAATAAAAACAATACAGAGAGATTCTAATATTTGTTAAATAACATAAAGAAGTCGAATTCTTAGCTCAGAAATTAACTCAACAACGTAGCTCCGTAATTTACAAAATTCCAAGACTGGAAAGTTGACCACTATGATTCAGTGAAACAAAAATTTGTCGTTAGGGGAAAAACTTGAAATATCGGATTTGATTATACGATTAGTAAATTATGTATCGATTCCGGCAATAGTGAACGCGATTTCTTTCGAATTCCTCGGATAGGCAAGGACAGAGTAATCTGACAGGAAACGAAATAAAAAACGCAAAATGAACATTTACTACATTGGTTGAAGGTTTTCTGCAATGCCACTTTCCTTGCTAGTAAGTACTTTAGTTTTTGTATTCCTACGAACAAGAAATGCGTACATTTTACGTTTACTAAACATAAATGAGCGTTAATAAATTAACTTAATGGGATTCAACAGCTTTGACAGCAGCGATAAAATGTTGTGGAAATTTTTTAAAATATTTAATGAAGGAATCTGAATTTTATTTCCACTCAAGATAATTTAGATAATTTAGTTAAGTTAATTAGACTTAATGAAATTTGTTTACTTTCAGTTCAAAATTATTTCAAGATCATCCAACAATTAATTGTTTTAATTTTTAAAAGGAAAATAATACGAACGAAGAAGAATAGATATTCAAAGGAATAGAATAATTGCGAGAATTATTTTCTTGAGAAAGAAATGCAGTCACGATAAATTAAAAAATGGATGATAAGATAACTTGTTGATAATGATGTTGCAGAAGCTTTGTACCAATTGAATATTTCATACTTAATCTTTTATTGTCAAATGCGTTTCTAATCATTACCCATTTTACAAAGTCTAGAATTACTTTTCACGAGCACAAATAAACAACAAAATTCGAAATCCGATCTAGAAGTGAATCATAAAATGTTTTCCCCTTTGAAAAACCCAGAATAATTAAATTTTTGCTGATTTCTCCAACTAGATAATAAAAAATTCCCTGAATAATTTCCTAAAGTTTGTAAAATTCAAAATGACAGTCTGGAGTTAAAATCGAATCTAATGATTTAAGCAAATTTGAGTTATCCCAGAGATTTCTCAATTTTTTTTGTTTATTTATAGTCTTTTGTCTGATGCTCCAATCAGCTCAACAGCCTTAATGTTTGCACAGTTCGTGTGCCGTATGTATACATAATTCAGTGATTATAAAAAAAACGTCATTACTTATTGCTGTGAAATAGTGAAATGATACAGGTTCGTCTGTATGGAAAATATTCAGGGAATTTGTTGTTATCTGGGTAGAAAAACTAGGTCAGTGCAATTTTATAAAACCGGAAATACCCCAAGAAACTTCAAGACACCTCTCAAGAGGAGGATAGTTCGACTAAAGATATTTTTGGTTTTACCAGGAAACGTAAAGAAAGTAGAGGAATAACGAGGAAAAAATTAACGGATGGTTTCGAAGAAAGGACATAACAGGATGAAAAGTTGTAGAACGACGCATCATTAAAATAATTTGCAGGAAAAAGAGTGGAAGCTGCAGTAGTGTGAATGCAACACTATGTTAAAGAATGCGTTGACAAGTGTAGAATAACTGTTGTAACTATGACTCTATGACACGATTAGGAGATACATAAATGTACGTCAACTACAAAGTCACATGGAGGGAGCACGCAACGAAGTTTTGTCCTTGATACAAACTTTAAGCGTATAAAGGAAGCAGAAGCCGTAGAGGGAGTTTCAGAACGAGTCGGTCCACCAAGTGAGCAATGCCAGCCAACGAAGAGACCATGGGAGAATCCTTAGACCAGGAATCTGGTACAGAAAACTTCGACTCGACCTTAGGATCATTAACTCCTAACAAATCTAATGGTTCCCTGGAAAAGCTCCTCTTCACCAGTTTCCAAAATGGTACCAGCAGTTCTTCTTTTGGTGAGGAACAACTTTCTGAAGCCCTAAGAAGTTTACCTTTGAGGAGAGAGCACGAAAAATTCATTAAGGAGTCTGTTGATGTTATTCTCAATGACGCTATCTTCGAGGTAGGTGGTAACTATTTTTATTTATTGCAAACATGATAATATTTAGCAAAAAAATAGAAAATTATAATATTGCTTAAGTAAAATGAAGAAATCGAATTTTGAGGATAGAACTTTGATCCAACAGCTTTAAAAATGACTACTTTGTTATTGATAGATTTCCACAGTCTGAAGATTAGCTATTGCTGTCATAAAAGTTTATTCTCATTATGTTGTAAATCTTGAGAGGGCTTAAAGTTTAGAATAGTTTAATTAGGGCAGCTTTCAAATTATACACATTATAGATAAGAATGAGGAAAATTATAATCTATAACAAATAGACCAATGTGTAATTATCTGAGTAATATTTAAATAAAGAATATAAAAGTGTTCAATTGGAAGATTTTTATAAGAGCTTTAAATTTTTATCACTTTCGGTTTAAAAATAGATAAATTTAATTGTATAAAGTTCCGTAACTGTTTCACCTGAGAAAACTGCGTGATCAGTACCGTTATATAAACTAGAATGTTAAAAATGCAAATATTATCACTTTTTATCGAGTAAAAACTCAATACATTAAACTTATAATTGAAGAGTTATTTTGCTTTATGAATTAATCATAATATTCACTTGTCATTCTCAGGGTTCATAACCGTTCTTACCTCGCCTCTCAATTTCTCAATTACATATTAAAAATTTTCCTGCAAAGAATGCATGAAACATTTTATAAAATAGATTGAAAAAAATAATAATTCCGATTTAAATTATAATTGGAATGAAAATCGCTGGGTCGTTGAACCTTAATTATCTCCGTAAAAATTGAGTGAAATCTATTAAAGATTTTAAAAAAAAGGAGTAAACATTCAAAAGAAATTTTTAAATGATTAATTTCTTTTAAAGATATAAAATTCTCACTTAATTACTCAGCTCATTTTTAATTGCTAATCTAATTGTAATTGAATCAATGGTCTTATTCCAATCAGAATATTAATTTAAGTACAGCTTTTTTTGTTAATTCTGTAATTAAATTTTTGTCCCATTCTTTAATCAATTAAGGGATCGATTTTAGGAAATATTTTAATTCTCACGGACGTAATAGAGCGTGAAATTTACTTAGCTCTATACTTTCTATACTCATTAAGATAAGGTCATGGAAACATTAGAGAAAAATTGGATTATAGGCTTGATTTAATTATCACGCAGATATAACTTTTTAGAAACTACTTGCTCTTGAGATCTAGTTTCCCTATGTTTTTTGCCAGGTACGTAATTTGAAAGAAAAGAGTTGATCATGAGAACATTATTATCGCTTTTTGTAAGTTAGTTTAAGAAGGTTGGATCGATGTTCTAATGTCAAAATTCGATTTCTTCATTTTACTTGAAAAGTATAATAATTAGATAGTTTTTTGCTTTGTGTCAATACTCTTTTTTTTTTTTAATTTCTTGAATTACCCTAAAACCATATAAAATCTCTTAAAATCCCTTGAATTTTTTTAAAACTACTTAAAATATCTTGAAATTCTTCAAACCCTTTGGAATTACTTAAATCTTTTGAAATCCAACACCCTTAAATAATTTTTTTCAGGGAACTTCAAGGAACAACAAAGTAGTAGAGTGGGTTGAACCATCTGACCTAAAGTCTCTGATAAACCTCAAAATTTGTGATGAAGGTGTCACCAATGAAGACCTTATCAACCTGGCCAAAAAAGTAATAAAATACAGCGTAAAAACTGGCCACCCTCATTTCGTGAATCAACTTTTTTCTGGAATGGATGTTTATGGTCTCGTGGGTCAGTGGTTAACCGATGCCTTGAATCCCTCAGTTTATACCTACGAAGTATCTCCTGTATTTTCTCTCATGGAAGAAGAAGTTCTGAAGGAAATGAGGCGAATAGTCGGATGGAAAGACGGAAAAGGCGACGGTATTTTCTGCCCAGGTGGCTCCATGGCCAACGGAATCGCTATCAACCTTGCGAGACACTATAAGTTCCCAAAAATAAAAGAAACTGGTCTTTCTCAACTACCAAGGCTCGTCATATTTACTTCCGAAGATTCCCATTACTCGGTGAAAAAGCTTGCAGCTTTCATGGGACTTGGGACGAATAATGTATATTCTGTGAAGGTTAATGCCAGGGGTAAAATGTGCACTAAAGACCTTGAAAAACAGGTCCAGAAAACTCTTGACGAAGGTGCAGTTCCACTCATGGTCTCTTCAACTGCTGGTACAACAGTTCTTGGAGCTTTTGATCCTCTTGTGGACATTTCAAAGATCTGTCAGAAGTACCAAATGTGGTTCCATGTTGATGCTGCCTGGGGTGGAGGTTGTTTAATGTCCAGGTAAGGTTCCTTAGTGTTTCTGAAAATTAAATAAATTTTTGGTAATAATTAAAATACATTAAATCATTGTTTGATTTATTTTTTGCTATCATCAACCTGGAAAAAAATCTAAATTTCTCTAAATCTTTTTAAATCTAATTAGTTCTTATCGTTTCATTTAAATCAAAACTTTTTTTGTTTTTAGTAAACATCGTGACCTGCTCGATGGAGTTGAATTCGCCGACTCCATTACATGGAACCCACACAAAATGTTGACAACTCCTCAGCAATGTTCGACTCTTCTTCTGAAACATGAAAATTTGTTACAATCAGCTCATGGGGCAAAGGCCACTTATTTGTTCCAAAAGGATAAATTCTACGATACCTCCTACGATGTCGGAGATAAGCACATCCAATGTGGTCGTAGGGCAGATGTTTTGAAATTCTGGTTCATGTGGAAAGCAAAAGGGTCAAAGGGTTTCGAAAAACACGTCAACAGAATTTTTGAACTCTCTCGTTACTTTACAGAAATTATCAGAAATCGAGCTGGATGGAAGCTTCTCATGGAACCAGAATGTACAAACGTTTGTTTCCGGTATGTTCCTCCATCAAAAAGATACTTGGAAGGCGAGGAATTAATGAAAGAATTGCACAAAATTGCTCCGATAATTAAAGAAAGAATGGTGAAAAAAGGCTCAATGCTTATCACTTATCAACCTTTACGAGAGGAGAGAAATTTCTTCAGGCTTGTCTTGCAAAATTCGGGTTTGGTTGAAGCTGATATTCGCTTCTTTATAGAGGAAATTGAAAGGTTGGCAAGTGACCTTTAGAATCTGCAAATTAGATCTAGGATTATAAAATGTAAATATAGAGTTCAGTGACTAAAAAAAATTAAATTTAAATATCGATACTGACTAAAATTCTGTGATGCGACCAAGATTCCAGGCCAAAAATCTCAGCTTTTAAATAAACAATAATTTAATATTCATCGAATATTATTTTTTTCTGTAAAATTTAATCAATATGATTGATAAGCACAAGTACCAACAATATAACATCGTTATATAATTAGAGCGTGGTGCTATATACAAGGAAATGACATTCAGAATAAATAGTGTTTCACAGTCGAAAAAATCTTTTCTCAAAAAAGCAGGCGTAACTTTTGATTAATTTTAGAACATATATCTTTATATTCAAATTTATAAATTTCGCGACTTATATTTTTATTGTCTAGCTGTATTCTTCTAGGAACTTTATGTGAAATTCCTTGAGGCTGGTTAGCATTTTCTTGATCATATCTTTCTGAGGCAAAATAGTAGTTCTGAAGTGATATGTTCCAGGTTTTTGTCCAAAACCAGAACCGGGAATAATACAAATTCCGGTGGCCTCGAGAAGCTTAAATGCATAAAAAGAATCTGGTGTCAGGCCTTTAGCTTTTGCTTCCTTTATCGCCTTGTCAGGGATGTCTATCGAGGGAAACACGTACATCGCGCCCATCGATGGATTAGACTGCAAAAAAATTATAGTTAAAGATTTTAAGACGGAATTGAGAAATGTATATACTTTATTTGCAATATAACTATTTCAGATTAGTTTCAGATGTGTACAGATATTTAACTTGCATAAGTGCTAATTTATAAAACTAAAGAACTTTACATTCCTTAGATTAAAAAGTGTTTAAATTGAAATAAAAACTGTGCATAAAAGTATTATTCAAAAGAGATAATTATTATGATTATGTATATTAGATTACCTTTATTCCAGGAATACTATTGAGAGTATCAACCACTAAACGAGATCTTTCCGCCAAAGAATTTAGAGTTTCAGTCTTTTCTTTTAAGAACAGTGGGTATGAAGGTTCATGGGGTTTTGGTGGGTTGACGACTACGTCCATCGCCACTTGTCCCAAAACGGTTGGACACAGCATTGCCGAAATCGCCTTCATCAGAATAGCCATTACATTTGGATCCATATTTATAATCTCTGCGTACCCGCCGCGAAGACCACATTCACCCGTATAACCTGTTATTATTTAATAGAATTCAAAAGAAGTTAAAAGAATGTAAAAGAATTTTAAAGAAATCAAAAGAAAATTAAATAAATTAATAAGCTTTAATATCTTAGGTCTAAATTTCATTGAAATAAGTGAAATACAAACCTTTAGAGACCGACATGAAGGACGCCAACTCCATGTCAGAATAAGGCTTGCCCATTTCAGTCATGACTTTTTTAAATGCGAAAAAGGAGGAATCCTTGTCATAAATATTGGTTTGGTAAACTTCGTCAGCTAACAAAAATAAGTGATGTTTGTGTGCGAATTTAATGACTTCCTCGATATTTTTCCGAGTCAAAACCTGGCCTGTTGGATTTCCAGGGTTTATTACAACCAAAACTCGAGGTTTACACGTTTTTGTAGCTTCTTTGAAGGATCTTTCAAGTTCAGGAATATCTAGAGACCACTTATTGTCCTCGTTCAAATAATAACTGACTTGGGAAAGACCAAATTCTGCCAAGACAGCAGAATAAAGTGGATACTGTGGAATTGGTATCATTACTCCTGATGGTTTTCCATCTATCTTTTCATTGAAAAGTTTCAAAAACGACTGCAAAAAAAATAATTAGTTAGATTATTAAAATATTTAATAGTTAAAACAAATATTTGAATAAATAAATTACACACTTTGATTCCATCAGATGCTCCATTCGAGAGTACAATATTCTTGTAGTCACTCGGAATTCCACCATCTCGTTCTTGAATATATTGAGCCACATGTCTTCGAATAACTTCGATGCCAGCAGATTCAGAATATGATCCAACGCTCGCGCCTTTGCAGCCCTGAAGAAGAGTTCTCGCTCGTTCTTTTGCGTCCTCTGGATATTTGGGATCATTAAGAAGTTCTGGAGTTACTGTAAGAGCCAAAACTTGACGCAGGAATGTAATGGGCGATTGGCCCATTGCATGTGCATCTCCGATATTTGCTTTAATCACTTCTTTGAATGGTTTCTTAGCTCCCTGAAAATAAAAGCAGAGATTTACAGTATTAAAGATAATTCAATGAGGTGAGGATCATTCAGTTCATAAAGCTAGTTAGTTAGATAGTTAGTCTTCACAGCATCTACTGTCATTAAAATAGATTAAAGATTGAATTTCCATATTATTTTATTTATCATTCTTCAAGTTTTTATGAAACTTAGAATGAATATATAAATAAGTTATCAGTAACGTTAACATTTGAATTCATGTGGGGCTTAATTAAACATAAGGACACCTATTATTAATGATAATGTAAACAGATTATATTTATTTATGCATAATTTGGAAAAATTGAATGTAACATAGTTGTTTAAGAACCTGTGAAAATTACCACAAGAACAAATTTAGTTTCGCCAATTTTGTGATCGCAGTGCAATGAATATTTTTTACTAAAGCTAGGCCATTTACCCCTGTTTTGTATAGATGAAGGTAAATGGCTTAGTATTAGTGAAAAATATTTATTATTGCATATGTAAAGTTCACTATATAGAGCTACTATTTTTTCATGCATATGTATATATATTTCTATAGTTGCAAAATAAATTGCGGTACAAAGCAAAAAAAAAATCTAATTGCATATAATATTTGTTGAAGAAACTGGGTTAATGAAAACTAGTGTGCAACAAATAAACTTTGTTAATTAACAATGAAGAAAAGAGTACCGCTGCTATAAATTGTGAGCTTTGAAAGATAGAGATAAAAATTAAATCTGAAAGAATGTTAGAACAGCGATAAGATTAGCGCAATCGCTATATTTAAAACCTATAGATAGATGTATATTCACATAATTTTTAAACTACACAAATGATACTTGTTTCAATTTGATACAATTAACAATGACATTCGCAAGGATAAAATAATTAGGAGTTCTCATGTATTCGTTTAAAGCAAATAAAAAATGTGCCAACAATAGATTCACTTATATAAATGTTTTGCTTAATTAAATTAGACATTTTTTATTTTCGATTTCCAGCAATTTAGATAAGTTAGACATGTGTAATGATTTTTTTTTATTTTTAAATTATTGAAGATCTATACCGAAAATTAATTGCATTAATTTGACTAAGCATTTCTTAGGGAGAGGGGGGGGGGCGATAATATAGAACCACGGGGCCCGAAAATGCTTTCGGCGGTCCTGAATGCAAAAGGTACAAAATATTTCCCTCTTATTATTATCAGAAATGTGTAATCGAATATAACTATAGATAATATTTGCGTCACTAGTGCTTATTTTGGGAAGATTGAAAATCTCATACGATTACACTCGAAATATATGACGAAACCAAATTTTTTTTATGTTAATAGAATCAATGTCGAGCACCAAATGTCAAAATATACCGGTACCGGCCGGCAACCGGAAGTCCGGAACTCGGAACAACGGAATTGGAGCCTACGTGACAATACCCACGTGCATAAAATTTGACATTGACCAAAATATTACAAAAATATAGTAAACATCAATTTATAATTTCCAATAATACAATATTTACAAAAGAGAAACCGAGTGCATTCACACATATGGATCGAGATTGAAAAAGATTTAAAAATGTGAAATGCCAATAAGATAAATTAACATGCAAGCCAATGTGTAAGCAATATCATTCCATAATTCCATAAAGAAAATATGTAAAAATATCCCCAGTCACAACAAACGAAAACCGGTTGATTAGAACTCGTATTTCCAACATTCTCAGTCATTTATCCGAAGATAAATCAATAAGTGGTTAGATTAAATTAAAACGATTAAAGATATTAGAAAGTAGCGAAACTAGTGAATATATAATTAAAAACATAGTAACTATAACATATATCGAAGTTGAAGGGCGTGCGTGCAAAACATGAATTAGGTGCGCGAGTCAGTTTTACATGAATGGAATCAATGGAATCATTCACCTTTTCAAGTTCCTTTTCGATCTCATTTGCTCGGAGTAATAGAGGTCCTCGAACAGCATATTCCATGACTTTGAGGTTATAAAATACATTATCTGCATTGAGGACGCGTTTCTCTTCGCTGGACATGTTTCGATGATTGTTTGTTTGAGGTGAGATCGGTTGCAGAATCGTCGTTCCAGGCTGGCCCATGCCACTGTCAAAGCCTAGTGCACCGCCTCCCATTCCCCTTGTTCCGCGAACTCCAAAGTTACCCCCGCTTCGCGTCCATCCTCGCGGCCAAACGTTGCTGATAACCACTTTTCTCAATTGCCCATGTGACGACATGACTGACAGTCTAGAAAATACAAAAGCCTGTCACTAACTATCAGGCACTATCTGGCTCAATGACGTCAAACGTCAGGAACGTCTTCAGAGTTCTAGCTTCTGGATTTCTGAACCGCGAATTTTCTGCGCAATGTAGTTGTTGTAGTTTCTCTTTTCACTGAAAGGATACGCGCGCCTGTTTTAAAATGTCACTCTTCCACAATCCTGGTTCATTCGGTTTATTTGTTGACTATCTGATTTATTTTTGAATTTAATTTTATGAGTTTAGTTAGGGTTGTTAATGTTGGTATTTTTTCTGTTTCTACTTGCAGATTAATTCGTGATTTCCGAAGTTAACACCGTGCCTTTCTGGAGAGAAAAATTTAATAGATTACTGATTGATACTTGATGATAATAATGTGATGTTTGGAAAATGTTTGGCAAGGATTGCTAAAAATTATGGTTTTAGAATGGAAAACTATAACTACGAATATACTTATAGCTACGGGGATTAGATTCGTTAATGTCTATAGTAAAGTTTCTTCTTATTGAAACATAAGGATTCAAACTGAATTGTAAATTAATTTAACGAAATAAATAAGTAAGTATAAAATACTCACTCTTTAAGAAAAACCTTAAATAATTAAGAACGTTAATTAAAAATTTCAAGCATCCTGCAAACGAACCTGTGAGCCAAAATAAAGTTGCTAGTTGAATTCTAAATATAAATTTTCTTAAAGTATGTCAGAGATTCCTTTACGTGGTCATCATTTATCGCAAACAGTTGAATATTTTGGGTTTCAATTATTTCAAACTTTTATCACTGAACAGATTTTAATAACAATCTTTCACCAGAGAGAACTATGAAGTAAATGAAATCAGATTGGGATAAGTGCATTTATTTCAGTTGATTTCAGTTTTATAAAATCGACTTTGTCAGGGCCATGCACTTTGCAGTTTGGACCGACTAGAGAATCAATTTTAATCATTGTAAAATGTGTACTATTATTGATTAAATATCAATTTATTGTTGAGACAAATTTTTAATAATTTGGTGTTGATTAAAGTTCTAATCTCAAAATTCGATTTCTACATTTTACTTCACAAATGTTATAATTATAATATTTGTTGAATAAAATGAGGAAATCGAATTTTTAATTTAGAACAATGATCCAACGCCTAATGTTTGTTTTAGTAATCAATTATAAATGATAATATGTATTCTGAAATCAGATAATTAATTAATTGATAAAAATGAATACTTTTCACTACTTAATGCATGTAATTCTATTTTTACAGATGATAATAATCAATATTTGATTATCTTTCTATTTATTTCTGCACTACTGCAACTCTTTTTGCCATACATCAGGCATCGAATTATTTACCGGCTGGCATTTAAGGATATGACTTTTATTGTTGCAGCTGTAGTACAGTAGTGGTCATGAATAATAATAGATACCTGTTAGATTATCCTCTAGGCCTACAAATTTATGACACTTTCGCTGTGAAGTGAAATTAAAAGTTGATAGACTCCTCACAATTCTTATTCAAATTTAATAAGTACATATATACGCGATTTTCTTGATACATAATTATCGTCACACATTTTAATGGTTGTACACAAGAATATAATCTCAGATTCAATTCATTACGTAACAATTAGTCGACTTGTATAAGATTTTTCTAATTGTAATACGCATTTTTGTACTTTTCACATAATTTTATTTTCGCTAACCTACTTTTAGATGGCACTCGAAATATTTATTTTTGGTAAAGAGCCAAAATCTTATAATATATAAATTTTTAGTTTTTAAAAATTATTCTTGATTATTTTGCAACGAAAAGAATGTGGAATTTTTATAATTTCATTAGAAATCAAAAACACACGCGAATAGCAATTAAATATTTAGATCACGTTAAAAGAAAAACAAATGACATTACCAATTTTCTCCCAGCTTCTCAAGATACTGAAAGATGTTTTGTTTTCCTAGATCTTGGCAGTCTATTTCCTGGAAGTTTTGACGTTCTGAGGCACTTTTAAGATTTATTGGTCACTAGAATGCTATTTCACTACATCTCACTGTTTATCTACAATTTTTTTTCACTTTAAAATATCAAATGTATTCTTTTACAAGTGAGAAAGACACGAAAGCAATTAAGGCAAGGAAATATCGGAAATATATTAAGACTGATTGAAAGTCGGTAATAAAGTTTCTAATATATCGATGGAATCTTATTTTGAACCTTGTACCAAGTATCACAACTATGCATGTATGTATGTATTACAATAAAAGATTGACTGGGAGATTTCTCTTCAAATTCATTTAGATAACATTGGATAACATACCGGTAGATGGTTATTAGTCACAAGAGAATCATCAAGCTTCGTCTGCTCTGAAAGCTATTTTTGAATCAGTTATGAAATTCTAAGTTAGAATTTCTTGAATAAACAGAATAGCACAACACACACACGTTCTCAAATTAAGCAATGTTTCGCGCGGTTAGTACTTGGATGGGTGACCGCTTTGAAAATACAACTTCTCAAGTTAAGCAATATTTCGCGCGGTTAGTACCTGGATGGGTGACCGCTTTGAAAACACAACTTTTCAAGTTAAGCAATGTTTCGCGCGGTTAGTACTTGGATGGGTGACCGCTTTGCAGTGGCGTAGCTTACTCTAGGAGGTCTCCCCGACCAATTTTGATACAGGGCCCCCCTGGAGTAAGCTACACCACTGATGATGTATCCGTACTCTACTGCGCATGCATTGCACTCAGTATCTGATTGGTTGCTATTCGCGCGAAATTTGAAATGCATAATATTTTTTAGCATTTCAAATTTCGCGCGAAGAGCAACCAATCAGGTACCGAGTGCGACGCATGCGCAGTAGAGTACAGGGCTCCAAATGGGGATACTGTATATATAGTAAGCTACGCCACTGCATTTCTCTTGATCATTTAAAGACTACGTAACTTCGAATTTCAATTTAAAAAATTGAATCTTTATAAATTTTTTAATTCTCGTGGATTTTTTCATCAGAGATAAAACTCATTTACTATTCTCTGATAAATAATGGACTGACTTCAAAGTAATCTTTGACAAAAAATCAAGGAAAAAGGAGTATAAGTATTTCAGTCATAAATAAGTTTTATTGTACACTCCAAGGCGTAAAACGCGATCGTTTTGAAAACGAATATCTGGGACTCTATTATGTCTGAATGCACACTTTTATATACCTCTTCTCTGTACTTTTTTGTTCAGTTATACGTATAGTATATGTACATGTCTTATAATCGTGTTTTCTGGTCGATATATCAGCGGGTACAGGGAAAGCTTAGTTGTTATCCTTAAAGTTTATTGTTGGACGGTATCAGTTTGATATTTGCACAATATATTAACAATTATTATTTTGTCAACTTGATAAAAAAATACACAAAATACTGATATATTATCATTATATTAGGACACTTTGGATCTCTGTCCAGATCGAAGTCAATTGCAACAAGAAATATATATTTATTTATTTATATACGTGTATTTATAATTATTTGTGCAAAAGGCACGACAGCGTATCATTCTCGTTCTAAACGAAATTTAATCCCAATTCAAAATTCAATACAAAAAAATTCTAAAATAATAGGTTTTTAAACGAGATTCTACTTTGAATTTGGTTTCTAAAATGTAGTCTGTTCAGTTGAAATATTTAAATATTGGAATAGGGTTTCTATTTTGAAGAACAATACGCCGAAGTACCCCGTGTAGTCTAAAGAAATGTACAATAACCTTTATACGTGGCCGATCAAACATTCTGAGCTTTTTTTTTATTACTTAAAAAACATTTATTTATATAACGTAATTAATCGTTCTGTATAACATTTATAATAATCAATGATGCTTAACAAATCGCAAGTGTCTCGATTCGCAGGTTCCATTCACCATTTAAAAAAATATAAACAATGTACCTAGTTATCAGTTCCTGATTGGCCACCTTTCTTTTAGTATAAAACTCTCCCTCGACTTTCATACAAAAATACTTGTTCAAAAATACAACTTATTGGTCCAATGCATATTCGCGTCTACGTACATTTACATATTCCGTACTTAATAAAGTCATCTCGTGCTATCACTATACCCTCAAGAACCTTGAGTGTAAATGGAATGTGTTACGTTTTTATGGTACACAGATAATATGAATTTAATATTTCGTAGCAATTATATTTACAAGACTTACAAATCACACCTAAGAAAATGACACGATCGTATTCTGCCTATTGCAGTTTGATCTCGATCTTTTTTTACTACAACGGCTCGGTATCTCTTAATCTCTATAATAATACTCGGAAAAACCTGACATTCTATATTGTTGTCAATTTGATTGATGTTAATTAATTTATCACCTCGAGGAATTAAAATATCTCAAAACGTCAATCTACTAGTTAAATAGTTTTTAATAAAATATAATTTTAATTTTTTTTTTAAATATTAAACGGCAGATTTATCCGAGTCTACAAAATTTGGAAGTCTGACATATCGTGCACAGCAAAACATCCACGATGAATCCGACAAAAGTATTATGCTGCTTATTTGAAAAATCTATATTCTCATGCCGTTCATCCGACTTAATAAAACTCTTTTCAATGCGTAAAATCGAGAGGAAAATCATTAAAAATCTTTTGTATAAAAACTTATCTAAAAACGTTCACTCTCTGCACTCCAACTCGATTAAAAGCGAATACAATCACATTTGCTTGTCGGAATCGAGCAACTTCACTACTAGAGTTCGAATATTGAGATCTAGTATTCACGACAAATTCAAGATCAAAGCACAATAGATGAAAAAGCACTTTGAAGACTACCTAGCACTCGGATTTATCTTCCTCCACTAGTTGCTGGGTGTCTTTGCCCGAGTCAATGGGCGTTGGATCTAATTCTCGCCTCTTAAAGTGAAGTTGAGGTGGTTCTTTGTGTTGTATACTGGAGGGTTTCATTTCCGCAGGAACTTCATAAATCCCACTACCACTGGTTCCGTTTGTGTTCCCAGTTTCGAGGTTTACTGCGTCATACATTGGATTACTAAAGTCTCTGTTTTTGGTGCTAACTTCATTAAGGTTGTACTCCACATCGAGAGGTTCCTGAAAACAAAATAAAATGTTAATTTAACTTGATCCAACAACCTTAATATTTTTTTTTTTATTTTAGGGTAATCTAGTTTTTACGTATCGCTTTTTTAAGACGATTTTTGGATCTTTTCTTCTCCCTAAAAGCGTTACGTAATACATGGACGATCCCGTGACAATAAATTTTTAGATTCTGCTGAACTTACCATTCGATCAGTCGAAGATCCGCCAAACTCGACATTGCTGCCTTGTCTGAAGGAGACACTTTGAGCACCGGTTAAACTGCCAAGACCTCCTGGCTTGCCACTAAAAAAACAGCAAATAAACCTCATGAAATAAATTCTCATAATCAAAAAATCACAAAAATTCTTTAAATCTTCTTGAATAAAAATTTGACTACTTACAATGGCCGTTTTTTGAGAACCAAAATAACGGCAGCGGCACCAAGCAACACCAGGATGGAAACAACAATTGGAATGACAATAGCAGCAGTGGAACTTCCCGATCGAGTCGCTGCTGGGAGAATTTCACAATGCTCACCCTCGTAATAATCTTGGCACATACAGACCAGGTCATTATCCGCATTTTGCATACAGAAACCTCCATTCTGACATGGGCAAATTCTTGGTGCAGATTTTGGCCTTTCCTCTGTTGCATCGCAACGCATTTCGCTTGCATGTGGTTGTCTTGGCCGAGAACTCTCTGGACACAAACATCTATGTCCTCCATGAATTGCCACACAGAGATGAGTACATCCACTGGATCGACAAGGATTTACTAACGAGGTATTGTACCTAAGTTGATGATAAATCTTCACACCTCCAGCTGTCTCCATGCCTGCTTTCACAACCTGAGGAACTCCTCTTCCGAATTTATCTTGTCGAATCAGCTCGCCAGTGAAGCTCGTCGTCCAGTACAAAACATTTTCAAAAACGTCAAGAGACATCGGGTGTTTTAGAGCGTCTCCTTGCAGAACAAGTTTTCTATTAGTTCCGTCCAATCGGATCGACTCGATGTGATTTAGTTTACTGTCTGTCCAATAAAGTGTGTGATCCATCGAGTAATCGATAGAAAGCGCAGAAGGTCTTCCAAGTCTTTCTCCTACCAAGATTCTTCTCTTACTGCCGTCCATCCAAGCACTCTCTATTCTGGGATTGAATCCTACATCTGACCAAACGAGGATTCCTAGTTGAGGATCAACGGCTACTGCAGATGGTTCATCAACTTGAGCGATGCTACGTCGGTATCTTCCATCGGATTTGGCAACTACTACTCTTCCGGTTAATCTATTGACACTTTCGGCCACTTCAGTCCAGTAAAGATTTTGGGTCACCCAATCGACAGCGACACTAGTAGGTTTGTAATTAGACGCTGAAAGTAAAAAGAATATTAACATAAGAGATCAAAGTCTAGAATATTAAATAACGGTAGAAATAATAACAGTCATCAACAGTTTAAAAGATTTAAAGAGATTTCAAACGATTTTAAGCAATTATAAGTAATTATAGATGACGACCTATAATGACTGTAATGATAAAATCACATACATTGAATGTTGAGATCTTGAGCAAATCCTATCTTCGCTTCCCCGTTTTTCGCGTTGACCATAAACGAGCGTTTAATCCTGTTGTCGTGAGAATCGATCCAGTAAACGTATTCCAACCGTGGATCAAAGTCTATAGCCTGTATTCTATTTTCATACCCAACCACAGGCATTTCGTCTCGCTTATGAACGTCGAAAGCTCGGATTTCCGATCCAGTTGCATATATTACTAGTGCATTGTCTTCTAAAGCTCGACACACTCCGCTTAGGTTATCAGAGAGCTTGAAACCTTGGCGGCACATGCAAGAGTAATTTCCTTTGAGATTCACGCACAACTGTGAGCAGTGATGCGTGCCCTCTGCACACTCATTTATGTCTTCACACTGTTTGTTATTTATTTTAGATATTATGTATCCTGGATGGCAAGCGCAAATGTATCGGTTTATCGGTGTTAAACTGATGTCAGTGATATTCTGACAATAGTGGGAACAACCGCCTCTATCGTGGTCCGTACAAACTTTATTCAAATCTGAAAGAACATAAAAATATAATTATAGCACCTGAGATACTGGCTTCGTTTAAAAATTTAAGAAATTTCAAACGATTTCACGGAATTCTAAAGGATTTTAAAAGTATTTTAAGAGATTTTATAGAGTCTTTAAAAGATTTTAAATATATAACTTACGGCATCCTAATTCATCCGAAAAGTCTCCACAGTGGTCTGTGTGATCACAAACTTGAAGTCTGCTGATACAATTCTTGTTTGCACAAAGATACTCATTAATCGGATCGCAAGGTTTAATTCTGGTTGCACACATTGTCATGTTATTCTCATCGGAACCATCTCCACAATTGTCAATTTGGTCGCAAACCTGGTACTTAGGAATACACTTGTGATTTGCGCAACGGAATCTTCGGTTAGAATCGCAAGGCAGGCTCGCTGAAAGAAAAAATAAAATTATTATCCGACATTTTAGAGATCCTCAAGATCTGAAAGTCTATAAAAGAGAGTAGCTTACCACACATGGCCATATTTTCATCTGAACCATCGCCACAGTCATCAGTGCCATCGCATCTGTCCAGCAGAGAAACGCAGAAGTTGTTGTCACATTGGAAGTGAGTCTGAGGACAGTATCTTCCTCCGGGATATTTTGCAGGGCATCCGATTTCGTCGCTGAGATCTTTACAATCTCTGGTACCATCGCATCGAAGATGACCTGCGATGCAATGACCGCTCTTGCATTGATAAGTATCATTCTGGAAACATGAACAATGTATTATTTAAATGAAAATAGCAAATTAAAAAGAGTTTAAAGTAAAAACATGTCTTGTAACAACCATGAAATATGAATTTAGAATATACCTTGCACTTGTGTGTCTCGCAGTTTTGTTCATCACTTGCATCTCCGCAATCGTCTTCGAGGTCACATCGCCATCTAGAAGCGATGCATTTGCCATTTCCACATTGGAACTCGGATTCCGAACACTTTCTGTATTTGTCTTTGCAAATAGCATCTGCTTCGTCGCTAGCATCTCCACAATCATCAGCAAAGTCACAGAGCCATTGCTTAGGAACGCATCGATTGTTGGCGCACTTGAAGTCGGTAGAAAGATCGCAGGCGGGACAATTTTCTGGTTTTTCATCTGAATTATCTCTGCAGTCATCTTTGCCGTCACAGAAGAGCCATTTGGGAATGCAACGATAGTTTGATTGACCAGGACAACGCTGCCAGCCTGTTGTGCAATTTCTTTGGCGGCACATGTACGCTGGCTCGTCACTATCATCTCCACAATCATTGTCGTAGTCACACATCCACAATTTTGGAATGCATTTGCCATTCTTGCATTTGAACTCTGTATTGACGTCGCATGTTCTGTTGTAGCATATACTTGGATCTTCATCACTGCCATCTTTGCAGTCAGCGTCTCCATCACACTTCCAGGATGCGTGAATGCAGCGGCCGTTAGATTTGCACTTGAATTCCAAGGCAGGACACTCATGTGAGCAGTTGGCTTCGTCACTATTGTCTCCACAGTCATCAGAGCCATCACACACAGTAAGACTTGGTGTGCAGTTGCCGTTTGCACATTGGAAGACTCCTGCCCGGCAAGTTCTCGTAGGACAGTTACTCTCGTCTGAACCATCTTTACAGTCTTTCTCTCCGTCGCATTTATAATACCAAGGAACGCATTTCTCATCAGGTGCACCGCAACGATGCTGTCCAGCAGTGCAGTTAGCTATGCAAGTCTTCTGATCCTTATCCAAAATAAACTGATTAGGACACGAGCAATTGTGAGATGTCATACCAGGTTGACCAAAGCCTTCTAATAAGTATGAACTAGCTGGTGGAGATATTAAGCATAGATGGGAGCATCCGCCATTATTCTGAGCGCACGGATTAATATAAGGAAGTTGTCTCAAAGGATGATAGATATGAATATCGTAAGGTCGATGAGTTGTGTTACTCAAGAGTGTAATATGATCTCCAGAGAACTTCTCAGCCTTGCTGATAGCCTTCAAATTCCAATCTGTCCAGTAAATATGATCATCAAAGACTGTCATCGCGAAAACATGTGGAACTTTAGCCCCAGAAAGTACAATTCGCCGATTGTGCCCTTCCAAATCCGCAAATGCAATATAATCAAGATGCGCATCAGCCCAGAATATCCTGTCAGTAAAGTAATCAATTGTGAGAGCATTTGGCCAAGCGATGTCATCTTCCCAGTTTAGAATTTGAGTAAAGTTGCTACCATCCATTCCCATTTTCCCGATGTAGGCTTGAAGATGCCAGGACGTAAAGTACAAGTACCCAGTTCCGGGGTGAACAACAATCGCCCTTGGATCAGCAATTCCAGTCATTAAAGTCTTTCTATTCGTTCCATCCAACTCAGCTACTTCCAGATGTTTTGCATGTCTGTCCAGCCAGTAAAGCTTCCTTCCCACCCAATCAATTGCAATTCCTTCCAAACCAAGACTATCGTGTCGAATAATCGCTTGCTTCTCTCCACCACCGATTGGCGCTCTGTAAATTGTCTTAGCTGTGACGTCACAGAAGTACAACATCTCTTCAGCATAATCGGCATCGAGAGCAACAACATTTATAAGATCTTGATGCATCAGAGCATATTTAGAAGCGTCTGTTGACATGTTCCTGATGTAGTACTTGTTTGTGAAGATAACCCAAGGAGGGATGTTGTCTCTCCTCTTGCAGGTGTGTTCATCAGCTGCTCGTTCATAGTACTTGTCATTACATTTACAGTAAAAGTGTCCTGGTGTGTTTTCACACTGTTGACTACAAACTTGTGGCGATTCTATACACTCGTCGATATCTACACAGGCCTTTCCATCATCCAGAAGCTTGTATCCGGGGTTACACTCGCAGTAAAAACTCGTTGGTGTATCCACACATCTATGTCCACATTGGTTCATTTCGACTCGGGCGCATTCATCAACGTTACAGTGAGCTGGTTCGTCACTCTCATCAGCACAATCGGGTTCTTTGTTACAAACCAACTGTTGATCGATGCAGACTCCATTCGCACACATGAATTCTCCTGGATTGGGACATGTTGTGTTCTTCTTTTTCGAGGGACAGTTGACTTCATCTGAATAATCCCCACAATCATCCTGCCCATCGCAGTGGAACTGTTTCCTTATACATTTAAAGTTCTGGCAAGTAAACTCAACGTCGGAACAATTCTTGTATCTTGAATTACAGAATTTGCCTTCGTCACTACCATCTCCACAGTCGTTATCGTGATCACAGAGCCAGCTTCGGTTGAGACATCTCCCATTATTACATGTGAATTGATTGTCAGAACAAGGTGTGGGTGCCGGACAGTGGTGTAAAGTCACGTTCTCATCAGCTCCATCCACACAGTCTGGATCTCCATCGCAGAGCCACTTCCTAGGAATACACTGTGCACGATTCCAGAGTTTATTAGCGGTGCAAGTGAACTCAGTCTCTTCATCACACTTCCTGTCATTACACTGATGTCGCTCGTCTTCGTCAGAATTGTCAAGACAGTCATTGTCACCATCACATATGTAAATCCTAGGAATACAATTACCATTGTCGCAGGTAAATAGATCACCGAAGCAGGTTCTACCTTCAGATTGGCAGTATCCTGGTGGCTCATCGCTTCCATCGAGACAGTCGTCATCTCCATCACAATACCAAGTAGCTGGAATGCATCTGTGGTTAGGACAACGGAAACTATTTTGAGGACAAGTTCTCTGAGCGCAGTGAAGAGGATTTTCATCACTGTTGTCTCCGCAATCATTGTCGCCATCGCAAAGCCAATAAGGCTCCACGCAGATGTTGGTCTTCTCGCATTTAAGATGATTAGGAGGACAGGTCGTATTCCGGGGACAGCGTTCGTGTGTTTCATCAGAAGTGACGTTGTCTTTGCAGTCGTTGACACCGTTACAAACCTGAGATTGTGGGATGCAACGATAATTGGCGCAGGTGAATTCTCCACTTGCACAAGGTGGATAGACGCAGCCTTCCTCGTCGCTTCCATCGCGACAGTCATTTTCGTGATCGCACTTCCAGGATTTGAAGATGCAGCGGCCGTTATTGCAACGGAATTCATTCGGACTGCAAGAGTGATAGGAACAGTAGTTAGTATCTTCATCAGAGCCATCTCCACAATCATTGTCACCATCGCAAGCCCACATTCGAGAAATGCATCGTCCGTTCCTGCAGGCGAATTTATTACCGTCACAAGTAACATTTTTGGGTACACACATTCTGTCTTCATTTACGAGTCTACTGTTGTCATCGCATTTGCATTCGGCGGTGCCACTCGGTCCGGGATGACAGGATTGATCACAGCCTCCGTTGTTGATGTTGCAAGGATTGACCTTACATTGTTGTCTGGCTGGGGAATAGATGTGAAGATCTCTTGGAGAGTCCTCGAGTCGTTTTACCAATTCCACTTTGTCTGATCCTGTGTTCTTCTCTGCTCGGTAGACACCTCTGAGTTGCAAATCAGTCCAGTAGATGTGTTCCCGGAAGACTGTGATTGCGAATGGATAAATTGTGGCTCCTATAAGAACTTCTCTGTTATTTCCGCTGAGATCTGATCTTTCAATCTTCTCTAGAACAGCATCGGTCCAGTAGAGCATTCGCTCTTCGTAGTCAATGGCAAGACCACTAGGCTGAGAAAGGTCTTTGTCAATGATGGCTTTCTTCAAAGAACCTGCCATAGTGGTTCTAAAAATTTTCCCAGAGGTGCCGAAGCGACCCCAGTCGGTGAAGTAAAGAGAGCCGTTGCAAGGATCTACAACAATGGCTCGTGGTCTGTCTACCCTAGCAATCATCACCAGATCCTTACCATCGATATTCATGGCATAGATGCTGTTGTTTGAAGAGTCAGTCCAGTAAACTTTCTTCTGGGTCCAGTCGTATGAAATACCCTCTGGATTGATGCCTTTGTTGATGATCTTCTCAGGTTTCATTGACGAGGGATCTTCTGAATTAAGCCAAGCAATCATCGCCCAGGGTCTAATTTGAGTAAACAGCAATTTCTTGTCTTGATAATCAAAATCAACACCTACAACGTTTGTTAGGTTTCCTACTGGCTTGAAAGGCAGATTGGTTGATTTAGGGTCTAAGTTAATAGCCCGAATTTCGGTTCTTGTAGCGAAGACAAGGAACTCGTCAACGTTCTCACACCTCTTGCCATCAGATGCTAGTTTACCGGTAGCACAATCGCACCTCATTTGTGTTGGACTATCACGTGGCAGGGCGAAACACAACTGTTCGCAGCCGCCATTAGGAATTCGAGAGCATGGATTGTTTTCATCCATCGGCTGAGAGCTTTGATCGAAGATAGCTATGTCTCTCAGTTTCGGTAAATTTGTTCTAACTGAAATTGGCAGACTGATATTTCCTGGAAGTTTACTTGCCTTAAAGACAGTGGCAAGATTGCGATCTACCCAATACATGTCCGAACCGAAGATCGCAACTCCCATCGGATTCGGTAGATGATTTCGGATGACCATTCGGTTGCCACCATTATAAGAGATCTTCTGAATCATGTCAAGCTTCGAGTCAACCCAGTAGACATCATGCGTTGCTATATCGATCGTTAAATCCCGAGGAGTACTGATTCCACTTGTAATCAAGGTTGTCCAATTGCTGCCGTCTAAATTCGCCTTTCCTATTCTTGGATATTGTCCATAGTCAATCCAATAAAGAACTCTCTTTATTGGATTCACCGCTAGTTCTCTGGGTGCATCTGTCGTTGTCTTCACTAATACTTTTCTGTTGCTTCCATCCAACCAACACACCTCAACATAGTTGTCATGTGGGAAAACATTAGCAAAGTAGATATTTCCTACTATCCAGTCAATCGTCAAGCCTCTAATTCCATTAGATCCAATTCCAGTTTTGACAATCTGCTCAAGCTCAGTGCCATTCGGTCTCACTCTGAAGATTCCGTTCCAGTATCCTCTATTGAACTCAACCCAGTATATCCAGTTTTTAGTATAGTGAACATCAACATGAAGAATGTGATGACCCACTCCTGCGATCGGTACCATTGCTTCTTTAGAGTCTTTCAAACTGTATCCTCTCGCAACATCGAGTTGAGTGACGACGGCGAAAGTCTTGAAAGGTTCGCATCTGCTGTCTCCAACTTTGCGGTATTCCATGCCACAGGCGCAGACTCTGGTCCCACCAGCAGAGGGTAGACAAATTTGATCGCAGCCACCATTATTTACAAGACAGGAGTGAGAACCAATAGCTCGTTTTTTGTAGATGGTGAGAGTTTTCAAATCAGCATCGTTGTGCATTATTATCGTAGCATTATCACCATTTGGTAGGTTTACCCTTTCTATCTTCTCATACTTTGGATCCAGATAATAAAGTTTATTTTCGTGAACGGCGAGGGCTTTAGGCAATGCGATGTTGTTAGCTGCTGATAGAATAGTCCTAACACTCTGACCGTCTGTTGTCATCGATTGGATAGTCTGAGAGGTACTAAAGTAAATAGTCTTGCTAGGTATGTCTATTGTGATAGCCTCTGCGCCATAAAGGTTTGGCACAAGAGTAAGAGGATTCGTACCGTCCATGTTGACTCTACCAATTTTTGAAGGCACGCCGTAGCCTCCCTCGTCAACCCAGAAGACATGTCCTTCAAGAGGATCAACGCACATAGATTTCGGCCTAGCTACACTAGTTGGCGTTCCATCATTCGCGAGGACAATCGTCCTATATCTTATTTTTCCATCTACCTTTATAGCCTCGATATTGGAAGCGTACTTGTTACCAATAAAGAGATTCCTTCCTAGCCAATCAAAGGCCAAAGTTGATGGAGAACCAACAATTCCAGTGTCACCAGTCGGGCTTGGGAATTCGGTTTTATTGCCACCTCCATACGGAATCGTGTAAATAGTACCGTTTTCCTCATCGCCTTCCTTTCCTTGCAGCCAGTAGATGATATGGTCACTTCTATCGTAGTCAATAAATCTACCACCTTCAACTCCAACAACCGGAGTAATATATCCAGTTTTAGTATCTCCAGGCAGAAGTGATACATCAATGATTTGCGATCCTCGAAGAACCATCAAGTAGGCATTTTCCTCTTCGATACAGCGTCCGTCACTCAATAATTTGAATCCTACTTGGCATTTACAATTGTAACCGTTTGGTGCAGTCGGTGAGAGAAGACAGAGATGAGAACATGATGCATTTGCGCAAGGGTTTGGTGTAATTGGTTGAAGTACTGGGTGGTGAACATGGATCGATAATGGTTGGGAGATCAGATGTGAGACAACTGTTTGGTTTGTGCCGTGGAATTTGTGAGCAGATAAAACTCGATTCAGTTGTCGATCAGTCCAGTACATCGTGTCCTCAAAGAGAGTGAGAGAGTGAGGATGGAGCAAATAATGAGAGTCGGCTAGAACTTGAATTCGCCCAGTCCCGTCGTAAAGACAACTGTCGATAAAATCGAGTTTGCTGTCCGCGAAGTAAATTCGCTTGTTAGCGATATCTAGCGCCAGACCGTTTGGCCAGTAGATCTTTGTGTTAATGATAGTGGATCTCTCTGTACCGTCCATACCGATTCTTTCGATTCTTGGGTTTTCTCCCCAGTCGGTCCAGAAAAGCCAACGAGCACCTGGACTAGGATCGAGACACATACCTCGAGGCTGAGTTATGTTCTCCTTTACAAGGACTAATCTATTTGCACCAGTTTCCTTAGCAACTTCAATGGTATTCAATTTCGAATCCAACCAGTAAAGATTTTGTCCGATCCAATCGTACGCCAAACCCTCAACCAGATCCAGACCAGTGGATATCACATCCTGAGGATCACTGCTTCTGTCTAATCTCGAGATCTTCTTCAGCTTCATATCGGACCAAAAGATTGTACCAGTGTGCATGTTGCTGGATGTTGCTACCACGTTTTCTACATTAATTGGAACTCTTTCTAGTGCTTGATCTTGTAAATCAGCAACAAGAATTGTGTGTCGATTGGAAATGATAAGGAAAGCCGCGCTGTGGTTGAAGGCTTTGCATGTGTGTTTGTCCTTTTCGAGAACGTAACCATCAATACAGTTGCAATGATAACTAGCCTTTGTATTGATACAGAGCTGAGAACAACGACCAGGTGGATCACATTCGTTCATATCCTGGCAAGTGAAACCATCACTGCCGAGTTCCTCTCCTGGTGGACAAGTGCACTGTGCACCGAAGGGTGTTTGCAAACATCCATTTGTGCAGAGTCCTCCCTGGTGTTTGCATTCTTCAAGATCACACCCCATGCCCTCGTCTCCGCCATTTGGACAATCCATTTTACCGTCGCAGACACTAGTAACATTGATGCATCGATTTGTAATATTCGGACACTTCCACTGCGTGGATTCACACTTGAATTCTGGGGCTTTGCAAGCGTGTAACTTTGTGTCTTCATCTGATCCATCACCACAATCGTCCTTTCCATCGCAAACGTAGGCTTTGAAAACACACTTGTTATTATTGCATTTGAAGAACCCAGTTTGGCAATTAACCTGACCGCAGCTTTCAGGCTCATCAGATTTGTCATGACAATCCGCGGTCCCATCGCAATACCAGCTCTTCGGTATGCAAATTCCAGAACTCGCGCACTGGAATTGCTTCTCAGTATTGCATTGATCTGGCGCTAGCGATGGACATCCTACTTCATCGCTTCCATCATTACAATCGGAAATTCCGTCACATTTATAAGATTCAAGAACACACATCTTTTGATCTGCACATGTAAACTGCGTGCTGAGACAATTAACTGGTGGACAGTCCATTTCATCCTGCTGATCGAAGCAATCATTGTCGCCGTCGCAAACCCAGGATTGTGGTATACAATGTCCTGATCTTGGACACGTGAATTGGAAGTAAGAACAAGTTTTAGCTGCGCAGAAATCACCTTCATCGGAGCTATCGCCGCAATCATTCTCGGAGTCACATTTCCAGGTTGCGGGTATGCAGCGATTGTTATTACACGCAAACTGACTAGTACTGCAAGTGACATTAGGGCAACCTGCTTCGTCACTATAATCTCCGCAATCGTTCTCTGAATCACACCTGAAACTCAAGGGAACGCATCTACCTGATTTACATTGGAATTCATTAGCTCCACAAGTGGGCTTTGTACAGTTTTGATTCTCGTCACTGTTGTCAAGACAATCATCGTCTCCATCGCAGACCCACGATTGGGGCACGCAACGTTGATTGGCACATGTGAAGTCCCAAGAATTTGGACAAGCTTTCACTGGTGGTTCAGCTTCTTGGTCTTCCATACAAGTAACTTCGTCGTCCCGTAGTTTTTCGCCATAAGGACAGCCACAAACTCGTGTTAGTCTTATCGGCGAGAACCTAGTAGTACTGTTTCGAGGAACAGCGAAACAGAGTTTCTCGCATTCGCCGTTGTTTATCGTGCAAGGATGATCCGTATGTGGGACTTGAATAGCAGGACTGTAGACCTTGACTCCATACAATCGATTTGTATCTGGCTCGCGAACAAGAATAGCTTCCTGTTCTCCAGTTTCTTTGTGTAGACGTATGATGGCATCCAATCTCCAATCGGTGATGTACATCCACTGTTCGTAAATTACGATTGAAAATGGATGTCTTATGAGCCTTGAGTTAACAGTCCTAACATCAGTACCTTCCAGATTAGAATGTTGAACATGATCCAGCAAGGCATCGCACCAGTAAAGTCTATCTTTGCTGAAATCAATCGCGAGACCGTTTGGCCATCCGAGAGTCAGATTCTTGAAGACAATCAAGTTCGATCCATCCGCTCGAGCTCTGCTGATGTTTGCGGGTCTGTCCCATTCCGAGAAGAAAATGAATCCCTGATTAGGATGGATGACGATTGCCCTTGGCCTCTTTAAGTTCTTCAAAAGTGTTCTGCGATAGGAGACGTGCCTCGTGCTGAGAACGTTTAATGTTCCTTTACGTGAATCAATATAATATAAGTTCTTCGACGCCCAGTCGACCGCTAATCCTTCAACTCCTTCATTTTGACTTGCCAATACGATCTCACGACCAGTGCCGTTTTGACGAACTCGGTAGATCACGTCTTGCAACACGTCGCTGTAATAAATATACTGATCACGAGCGTCAAAGTCCAAACCGACGAACCTGGCTCTCCTAGAGACAACTGGCAGAATAGCATCACTAAAACCTTCCATCACAGGGTCCAAAACACGTCCTTTGATGAATCTTTGCTGAGAGTACATGAGGAACTCTCTCACTAGGTTACAATTTCTCAAATCTAATGAAAGCCTCCAACCAATGTTACAAGCACAACGATAAGCCAACCCAGAATCGCGATCGGCCGCTGCTGTTACGATGCACATGTGTTGACAGCCGCCATTATTTATTCCACAAGGATTCGTCACCGAGAGTTGAACCAGGTTATGCAGAACTTTCACAGCTTTCGCATCTTTGGCTTTGAATATATTATGAATCGAAGATTCACCGACTGTTTTTTCGACGCTCAAGACAGCTTGTTTTGTACTGTCGGTCCAGAAGATTCTGTCTTCGAAGGTGGCAAGTCTCATCGGGGCTGGAACCTGAGTTCCTCGAAGAACCATCACTCTGTTTCGTCCCATGTAATCAGCAGTCTCGATATAATCAAGTAGAGAATCGCACCAGTAAATCCTTTTAGCGTAGATATCAGCAGTGACCCCGGAAACTTTGTACGCAGCTTCAGAGATAATGGCCATTGTGTTCGTGCCGTCCATGTTGGCTCTTAATACTTGTTTGCTATCGGCTATGAACATCAAGCCAACAGTAGGATCAAGAGCAATGTCTGCGGGACTAGTGAGGTTTGATCCAAGAGCGATGCCATGAAAATGGCCATCTAACTCGAAAACGTCTATTTTCTGCACTATCGAATCGACTACGTAGAGTTTGTCTCCGACCCAGTCCACAGCGATTGCAACGGGTACCCAAGATCCTGGAAGGGAAATATCCACGTCCGAGTTGGCTTGATTTCCAGATAGAGATTGAGAGTGAATCTTCCTGGTCTTAATGTCACTCCAGAAAAGTAGGTTTCGATTGTAGAGAAAGTCTACGCCACTTGCTCCGGTTGTATTGGCCACTAGTTTCCGGTCTTGACCAGTCGTAGACATTCTCCATATTGCTCGATCCTGAGCCAACAGTAATTCTACTGGTGCACTTGATTTTGAAGCCCGACAAGAATTCCTGCCTTGAAGGTCGAATCCATGAATGCAACTGCAGATGTAGGAACCATCCGTGTTTTCGCAAAGCTGCTCACAGAAGCCCCACTCTGAACACTCGTCCCTGTCTACCAGAAACAGAAATCAAATTTCACATTTTAGAAACGAGTCTTGATGACTAAATAATCTTTTATTATAAATTCAATTCGGGGATTATAATTTATATTTTTGCCTGTTTCAGACTGTCTACTAAATTTCTCGATTATTTGTCAATTCTTTTCCGATTTCAATTCAATTGCCGGTAATTTCCTGGTTTTCCCAGATAGTAGACACCCTGTATTCTTCAACATCTAACAAAACAAGAATGCTCAGAAAGCAAAATAAGAAAAGTAAGAAAAAAAGTAGTACTTTCTTGCGTGAGTTTTCGTTACGAAATTCTATAATTCACAGTAGAAGAGGTTGCAAGTTTATATTCTCACGTTGAACTCTCTTAACAACAAATGTCTACAATAAGCGAAGCGCTTTTTAAATTCTGGTCCCTATGTAAATCTAAAGATATAAATTAACTGATTTCATACATAAGAATTTTGAAAGACAGAGTTGCATTTCAGACTGTTTTTAATTCTACTATATTCACTCTATAAATAATGAAATATAATTAGGTAAAAATTTACCAATGCAAGTTCTCGAATCGTTCGCAAGAACTCTTCCTTCTGGACAAGAACAAGCACCACCGGTGGGAGAAGCCTGGCATTTGTATTGACATCCTAGAGCGCTGCAGAGGTTCGTTGCTGCAATAAATTTTTATTGATTTTAGAATCATGACAGAATTCTTTCAATGGATAAATATCGATTAAAGAATTTTTTTATATAGTAAAAAATACATACAACAAGCGGATAATTCATCAGCACCATCTTCACAGTCTTGTTTGCCATCGCAAAGCTGGGATTTGTTGATACATTTTGGTTTTCCACCAGGAGAGCCTTTTGGACACATAAATTTGGTTCCTGGACAAACCATCGCTGTGCAAGTTTTTTCATCGGATCCATCATCACAATCTCTATAACCATCGCACTGAAATGCTAAGGGAATGCAAAGTGCATTTGCGCATCGAAATTGCTCCGCCGTACAGTCAGGAAAGCCTGTTGAATAAGCATGTTTCTCATAAAAAAATGCCATTTTATACGTATTCTAAAATCAAATTAACGATTTTATAAAGGGGCTATCCATAAATGGATTTCACAGATATCATAAGATTTCAGAGGATTTTAACCAATTAAAAAATTGTTGATAACGGGATATAAAAATATTTCAGAGTTCACATAAGTCAAATTTTAAATAAACTTAGAACTGATAATTATTTTTGGATTCTATTGATCAGAGTATTGTGCATGTTAAAAATACGTTCCAGTTTTTTTTGTATTCCTATGGAATGTTTAATTTGCGTTTAAAAAAGACGGAATGGAATTTAGAGTCGTTTGTGTATTTGCCAAGGAAATGACGATCCCGTTGCAGAGCCGCAAATGTTTCTTAACAAGCTCATAAACGACTGGAGTCCCCATTACGTCCTCTCTGGATAAAGAAATATATGCATAAACCTCGATTTCGAGGCTAAAAGAGAAAAAAGAATTTCACAGTCTGCTGCAAAAAGTAATGGATTTCCTAAATTGATAATTTATTAATAGTGTGTTCAAAAGTAAAGTCCGAAATAGAATATTTAATGAAAAGAAGATTTTCCTAATCCTATCATAAAAAAAGAGGTGGAGGTTTCCTTAATATTTGAATTTGAATATATTTATACAATGAAAAAATGTGTCGAAATTTTGAATTTAGTTGACGAATATTATAACTAAATATATTTTCGCTCTGTAATCATACTTTTCCTCATTTCTTTCTCATTTAACGCAAAATGTATTAAAATTATAGATTTTTCTACTCTGTAAGCACAAATCTATTTAAAAAATGAGAAGTGCTACAGAGCGCAAAATATCTAATTATAATATTTGTTTAATAAAATGAAGAAATCGTATTTTTACGTCAGAACTTGGGTCTAACATCCTAATATTTTTGAACTTACTGCAGTGTGCTTCGTCACTGTTGTCACCGCAGTCGTCTCTGTGATTACATCTTGCAGTTTGCTCAACACAACGTTGTGTCGTGTTACATCTGAACTGGTCTAATCTACAGGGAGCTTTAGTAGTCATACAGCCTTCTTCGTCCTTTCCGTTTCGACAGTCCAAATAACCATCGCATTTCTTCTCTTTTGGTATACAAAGTTCAGGCGTCGTTCCGCTACACCTGAAGTCGTCTGTCTGACATTTCCTGTAGTCTGGAAACAAGACAATGAAAGAGATTATAATCTTTTCTTCCTATTATTTTAAAATAACTATATATAATTAATTATAAATGGTAAATGAAAGACGGAATTGTTCGCAACATCTCAGATTTATTAGATTGGACTTTAATCCAATCTCTAATCCGCTTTCCAAGTCGACTTTTCATACATTCATTTTCCGTTAATGTAAACTATTGCCATTTAAGTTATTAATGACGTCGATAACATACTGAATCTCATCTCTATAAACATTAAATTCTTATTAAAATGCCTTGAAGTGTCAACCTCACGAGTCTCATAAATTCGAGAAAAATGTAGACGTAAATTGAACATGGGAGGAAATATCTGATCATTGTTTTAAATAGCCTTTCTCTGAATCTAGAAACTATAATTTTATTGTAGTTTATTTAGTTACACACAGTATTTACTAAGCAGGTTTAACCACAGTTAAAGAATTTCCAATTAGAGAAGAGTTTTATACAATATATTATTTTTTTAAAGTTCAAATTCCAATTTCAATAATTTTCAAGGGATTTTAAAAGAATTAAATTTGTCAACATTCAATATTAATTTCCACCAATAACCACAGTAAATTTGTGTTAGTGTTTTGTAAACCTCGAATCTTTTTAAAGAATTGTTCTCATCTAAAAATTGTCTAATCGTTTCATTATCAGATTGTTGGACACTTTGGAGTTGATGGTGCTAGCAAGGAGTGTTTAATATCTATTTCGTAATTGGTAGACGGTAGAGATAATTGTATGAGAAACTGAGCCTAGAGTATCTTAAGGAGAAGATTGTCGGCCAATAAACTCAAGGCAATGCAGAAAAAGCTATGATCCCTCAAACGTTAACACGAAGAACCTGTTTCTCGACATCTGCATAGAGACCTCGAAGGGTTCCGGCTCCGATCAGTGGCTGTCGTTATCCATTCTCGTGTGCCTAGAAAAGTAAGTCTTCGAGAAATGCTATGTAGCAATAAAGCACCATCTCCTCCTTCATCACTTTTTTTCTTTCCTTCTACCGTTCATTGTTTCTCTCAAAATTCTTCTCACACTATTCAAGAACCTTCACGTTCAGACGATAAATGCTCGTAGGAAGGAATAGGAATTAAAAATTATGATTTTTTCATTCTGGTTGATACTCTAGAGTCAATGACCCATCAAGTGGTTACAGCAAGGTCTGGAAGACTTCGAGACCCAAATTAAAGTTAAAGATTGTATTTTTGAGATCTGATTGTTTTGAACTGAAGGATGGCACGCCATAAATCACATTTTTTGTGAAAGACAAAAAACGTTCTGTAAAATCTAATTTTCAATTAAAAACAAAGAAAAAGTAATCGGATTTAGAAAAAATGAATTTTTTTGTGAATCAAATAAAAAATCATTTAGTGAAGATGTATATTTGAATTATTCAGAATTTTCCACTTAATAATATCATTTTAGAAAAAATGTGGATTATTTCTTATGGAGTGCCACCCTTTAACTAGAAAGGAAGTTTTATTTTAGAAATTATAAAAGAAGAAATTAGTTAAGAATCTTGTTTACGCACTGAATTGGAGAGATGTGAGTCAATTTTGAAGACAATTATAGAAATTGATACTGTAAAGTGTAGGTTTGATGAGAGAATAATAAAAAAAAATACTTACTACATCCGGCTTCGTCGGTGCCGTCGACACAGTCTACTGTCATGTCACATCTCTGGTGGGGAGGTATGCAGTAAGTTTTATTAAAGATATACTGGTCGCATGTGATTTGTCCAAGCTCGCATTCAGGAGGTTCTAGAAGAAAATAAAAATAAAATCAATATTAAAATATTTAAAATTAATAACAATGCAAATAAAGTAACATTTCCACATTGAGCCTCATTTTTTTCTAGAATATTTTAAGGAATTTTAAGGGATTGGAATTGGACGATTTTTCAAAGAGGTATTTTTTATGAATTATAACTTTGAATTATTAGAAATCTCACTTGAGTTAAAATTACTTCCATAAGTAAAGACAAGAAAAAACTAACAGATCTACCAATCATAAACAGCATTGACTTTCTACACTACTTGCGAGAGATATTTCAATTTCTAGCTATTTTACGTCAATGAAAAAAGCATCCAATTTTTTCGTGGAGTTAATTTAGAATTTAAAATAGTATGTACTTTTAAATTTTTTCGTTAAATACAACAACTTATCTACATTTGGTTAGAAAACGATCATTTGTAAATACACCTTATATGCATCCATTAAATGACAAGTCATCGGGAAAAAAAACGATTGAATAAACAGAAGAAATCATGACTAATGATTATTTTACCAAACTGTTCAAGAATAATTAAAAACGATGTTTTTCTCTAAAATTTCTCCTTGATTTGAATAATTCATCATAAATGTCAATTGTATTTATTTCTTTCTTCACGGATGGAAATTTATTTTGAGGATTGAAAATCCCTATGAAGATAGAAAATGGTTTTAAAGAATATTAGTTATGTATTTCTTATTATAGTTCTTCGAGTAAAAGTGATTTTTCTTTTAAATTAGGAGATAATCTATCTGGATCAACGGATTTTACGCTTGCATGTCGAGTTTTTTTTCGTGTTGAGCAAAAGAAGGTCACGTTCGTTTCCGCTTCATGAGTGATTGAAGCTTAACAAAGACCATTGATCGATCTTCCTCATTTTCAATGCAACAATGATGCTGTCGCATTGTTTAGGCTATCTTAATTTCGTTTTTATTTCAAATGCCTGTTTACCTCTGGCAAAAGCTATTATCATTCACGTAATATAATTACGGGAAGTAGATACATACAGATATTTGTTATGAAATGTGTAATTTTTCAGGTAACTAATAACAATAGAATAAAATTTTTGCTCCAGAACAATCACGTTTTAATAATTATGAATTAATTATCACTTGCTGTAATTACGAAACTAAATAGTAATGATTACAATATAACTGAATTGATTTAGAGTTGTCAAAAACCAACAATAAAAAGAAGAGAACATTAGGACATTTATTTGAAAGGTTGAATATTTCTTTGATGATGGAAAATGGTTTTAAAGGCAATAAGTTATAACTGGACACAGTAGTAACAGTAAGTATCGTAAGTATCAGTAGGACTGACGTGCAAGGCATAAATTCGAGTCAACCCTTTCTTTAAAATAATTAAAATTTTATGTTTTTACCGACAGAACACTCGCTGGACATCTGGACTTCACATTCAACTTTATGCTTCATAAAATGTAAACATAAATTATAACATTTATGCCCACCTTCAATTTCAGTAGTTCAAATATACAAAATTACTTACGGCATGACTGAAATTCGTCCTCGGCATTGTCGCAATCCTTTTGGTAGTTGCAGACCCAGAGGGATGGAATGCATTTTCCGTCAGAACATCTGAACATTCCCATTGGACAACCACCTGCATCGCCTAAAACAGAGATGAATAAAATCAATGAGCAATATTCGTATAGCGTGATAGGTGAAAGGTTCAATGCCTTCTGCCTTAAGAATTCACTGTTTCATCCAATACATATACATAGTATATGTATATCATGAAATTATTTCAACATGCTTTCATTATATTTAATTATAAAATAATTAGCCGCAGGAAACATTGCATGGAAAATCAAATTAATAATATGTAATGTAATTTCTAGAAAATATTGATTTTTAATTAACTATTTATAATTTACTGTCGTAAGAGGATATGGATTCGAACACCCAGTCTGTGAAAGTATACATATAATATATAAAACTACTCCTTACAGCAAAGGTTTACATATATTATCGAGATGAGTTTTCTACCGCGACTTAATCTTCTATATAGCGCATGGTATGGATCAAGTTACGCCTGAGTCTGAAAGGAACACGATTTCTTGCTCTCTAGTGAATGAACACGTATTAACCCCGAGCAAAAGAGAACTTTTCCCAAAAGTCGGTTGCACAAACGTGAGACCTTTACAATTGATTATGCAAATAATGCAGGTCGTTATATATCTGGAATGTAACATATATAGCTAAGTGAGCAGAACGTGATCCGTGTTGGGGTTTTAATTACGCATGACACGGCCTGAGACATTAGAAATTCTAAACTAATTCAAAAAATTTAGATAAAGCCAAGTAAATAAGCCAAACGTCATAAGTTTCAAATATGCGAGATTCAAAGGAAGTTAAAAGAATCCTCTCTAAAAAAGTAGAAAGCTCTCGAATGACTTGGAGTTGTAAGAAGGAATTAAAAGAAAATAATCGTGTGTTAGTTTACGGCCTTTATTATCCACACCTTATCTCCCTTTTTCCCAACACTTTAATTGAATCTATCCCTCACATCCGAAGGTAATACACCTTAGTTCAATATTTACTCTAGAAAATGAACCTTGAAGTAAATTAACATATATATAAAGTTTTATCAAAGAAATTGTTTTTCCTCCTAGCGCCTAATTAAAGCGCGCGGAAGTAATTTCGCGCATGAGATGCGATTTTTCGAGAAATACACGAGGTTTTACGCTGATCATGGAATAATGGAAAGTCAGTTATTAATAAGCGATCGTGAATCGAGAAATGCAATCGACGCAGTTTCTCATTCTTTCCTTCTTACCGGTATTTCACCTCGAGGTTATTGGCTGGCGTCTTTCTACAATTTACGTAAATATAAAATATATATCGCATATCCATGTTGAGAAATGCATGTCACGAGAGCAAGGATTTTTCAGGATTCATTTTATTCATTCTCTTGATCCTTCAGTTTGACTAAAATCCCCCACAAAAGTTCAGAATGGTTAAATAATATAATTATTCATCCAATTCTTCTTAAAGATTGCCTTCTATTCAAATTAGAATTGTCTAATCTACATACTAAGAATTTCAAGGGAACAATAGAAGGTTGCACTATTTGTCAAGCACGCAACGTTAAATTATTAAAAATTATGCGACATGAGTTTGATTTTTCTCTGCATTAATATCTGACTTTTGATAATATTGTGTAGAGGGATTGTTTCTCATTTAAATTCGAGACAGTCATTAATTTATTCACATCAAAGGGAAAGAAGATGATGAATCAGAAGTTGTTCCGATCAAAATAACCAGGACATATTTTGCAATAGGTATTTTAGTAAAAATAAAATAAATAAATAAGTAAATAAATAGAATGCGGCTACGAAACCAAACGCGAAAATATGTTGTCAGAATGATTCAACGCTGTTTTCGTCAAGACAAATGATGTCAGTGATGCCTTTTGAAGATAGAATGGAGCATTAAGGACTTCTTCGGCCAACATGTGCACATTCGCGCGAAAAGGAAATGCTCCGGGCCTTTTTGCCACACAGGAAGGCTTTGCAAAGTTTGAGAGGTCTTGATGGCGCTGAATATTATTATTTTAAAATAAAACAAAAAATAAACCCCGCTATAAAATTTGCAATGCAAACTCAACGACGAGGATGAGAAGAAGGCGTTGCTATTCGATACGATATGATTCAACTCTGAAATAAATTTTCAACGGTGCATATCAAATTAATGTTCCAAGATTTGGAATTATGAATATTTTTTGTGTCATCGTTATTTTTATACAATCAATTGAAAAAACAAAAGTATTGACCTCTAAGTTAAGGCGTTGAAACCTGAGGCATTACTTGATCACAAAAATCTCATTCCGTCACGATTTCCGTTGGTATTTGCAGCGAATGGACCTTTGCCAATGGAAAGTGTAACAACACTGAAGTAAACTTCAGTTTTGGCTTCGTACCATGGTGTTCACGTGTACGGTGTGATGGAGAAAATAAGTGCTCAATCATCTCTAGGAACTCGCGATTAAAATTCCAGGTCCGAAAGATACCTACAGATGCAAAACACCAGTTTGGTTTTTGATTCGATGCAGATTTGGAACAACGATTTAATGCCTCGAGTTAAGATTTCATCACCGAAGAAAGTGAAAATATATTGTTCTCTAGATATCGGCTACTATTCAGAATTAAACTATTGCATAATAAACTATATGGACATTAATGTTATAGAACTTGGCGACTATAGCTTTTAATAATCTCTTTTGATACAAGAAATATAAAAGAACAAATTCAGCAATTTGTTTCCTTATTATTTCAAGTGTTATTTACCTTTCGATTAGAATTTAGAGAATTTCTAGAAGATATTTTGATCCCCAGCTTGTTTCCTTATTATTCCAAGTATTATTTATATTTCGTTTGAATATTGCAGTCATCACCATAATTCCGGAATTATTCTATAATACCAATGTCAATAATTTTTCATACAATTCATCTTTATCAATTGCCAAATAGGTGAAACAAATTCAAATTTGATGACTATGCAAGATTAATAATACATTTGAGTTAATTTTCTATGAGAAGTTAGTGCAACGCTAACCCGGCTTTAATAGTAGGGCAGAATACTACATGCTCTTGTTGTAATTCGCGCGCAATGCAAGATCTTGCCGGCTTGGGTAGCTCTTTAGCTACTTTAGCTCACAAGCTCACAACATCTGCAGCTCAGTCTTGAAACTGTAGTAGATCGTACACTCTTACCAGCGTACAGAGTTGAATCAAGCCGGCTTTAATACCAAGTAGGTAAGGCAGTCAGGCACGGGACCATTTATACGTGTATATGTATTTATAATATACGTATATACGTGTATTCTGTATTCGTATATATACATACTATGAAGGTACTCTCCTCAGTCCTCATGCGTTCTCCGGTCTCCCATTCTGTGGTACCAGGCTGCACAGCCTGGCACGAGCAGTGCACTTCTCGCAGACTTGTGACCCCCTCGAGCCTTCGCCCCCTCCTAATTCACTTCTACCCACCCACCCACCCCTCACATGTACCGCCACGGTAAGTCGCAAACACCATGAGGTGACTCGTGTCTTCGTCGTCCAGTGTCCTATCTTTCCTGTCACCAGTCTCTCTCTCTCTCTCTCACTATCTTTCTGTCTCACTCTCTTCCTCTTAAAACTTCAGAATCTCAACATCCTTTCTTTCTTCATCCTTTTCTCATTCTTTTCTCACTTGTTCGGCCACCTCTGACACATTTCACACTTTTATTCTCGTCCAATCTTTCCTCCACAGCCGAAATCACTGTCGAGGACTAGACACTGGTCAAAGTGTGCCGAAATTTTGGTGAAAGGAATTTAGTACTGTCATTTTTCAATATGACAAGTGTGAGAGGCGTTTAGAAACCATTCATAAATTATGCAATAGCTTGGGGGGATGTTACATGGGGGTGGGGGGGCGTATATTGAGAGGGTGTCTACCGAAGAAAATTTTATAGCGTTTTCCCGATTGAAA
Organism: Synergus japonicus; assembly: GCA_900474275.1. Lineage (NCBI taxonomy): Eukaryota > Metazoa > Arthropoda > Insecta > Hymenoptera > Cynipidae > Synergus > Synergus japonicus. The sequence continues at coordinate 220,239 of UCOH01011272.1, forward strand.
ATGAATTCTCAATGTACATTGTAATCCACCCATTTCAAGTTCTAATTAATAAAGGGCATTATTAGATATTCAGACAGCTTTCTGAATGGATGATTTTATTACTCTTTGATTGGAGGTTACACAGTTCGAGCAAGACATTATAATGCACAAACAAGTGCATGAGCTGCTCTTTCACTTTCAAACTACCTTATGTAATTTGTAATTTAAAATGTCTCTAAATTAGATTTGAGAAGCAAATGTAAATTTCGTTCCCTCATTTCACAAGTTAATTTAAATTTAAACTATGAAAAGATATTGCGTCTAAAATTATCCATAAGAACAATGAGAGTAGAAATTGTACTAGCCCAAGTCGGGTTTTAATTATTTCGCGCCTCACTTTCATCAAGACTCTAGCTAGAAAATCTAACTAATAATGTAGAATTAATTCGTCACGCTGATTTATTGGGAAGCTATCAAGCCCCAATTTAAAATATGGTAATCTGGGACCCTTGGAGCCCATGAAAAAAGCTTTCGCAACGAATGTACGAATTTCCAAATTTAAAAGTTTTAAATAAAATACATTTCGAAATCAGTGAGAAAGTGTTACGACCTTTGAACAATCTTCAATTTTTCCAACAAGTTGTAAACCCAAAGAACATTTTCTCACGAATACTTTCAATTCACACAGTGTATATTATATATATCTCTTCAGTGTTATTTATGATTGTTGCTGGGTATATTTAGCTGGTAGAGTGTTTGAGGTGACTATAATTAAAATTATCAGCAATATAAATTTTACTAAAAGATCGAGAATATTCTGCACAATATTCATACTTAAAAAAAAGTTAGAATTTCTTTTTGGGCGTTTAGAATTAAAGACTAGCTGATTGTAATGAACAACTAAAATTCAATTTCGATTCAATTTGAATCTTTAAAATTCTATTGCAATATTACTGAGTTCGATTGCAATTCTAAGAATTCCCTTCTTAGAATTGAATTTTGTCAGTTGAATGAACTGCAAGAATTCTATGCAATTTTCCTGGGTAAAAATCTTTTGAATCTGATTGAACGTCTAAAGAAGGAAGAGATGAAAGTTCCTGAAATCTCTAGATAAATCTGAGAACTGTTGCGTGATACAAACAACGCGTTGTCATCTTAACCAGTACTTCCTCTATAGGGCTAGAATACTAGATTATAACAATTGTCTACCCGACGATATAAATGACAGACATATAGTATTTTCTTTTGTGCACTGATTTGAATCGTACTGGCCTGGTTTCTTCGCCGCATTGAGTCTAGCTTTGCTTTGATTGTGAGATTTTCCTAGTGGAGGATCGTCAATTGATCGCAGAGAATCTTGATCGTAGAGCTTGTGTGTATTATATACAGTAGATACGCAAGCATGACTACCGATCGACGATTCATGCAAGAGAAGGTTGGTTAAATCGAGAATAAAGCTGAGAGGAAAGAGGGCTCTCGATATATGTGTCGCTCTGCGTTCGTTGATCCGACTGATTCAATTAAGTCTCGGTGATCGACAAGTGAATTACAGCGCCGTTAAGCGACGATCCGTCAGCTAAACCGCTTTTGGCGTTAAACCATCCTCGGGTCTTGCGTGATCGAGCACTGAGTTACGTGATGCATTGATTCGAGGATAGAACGATTTCTTACATTTTCTGCTTTTAGTTAATTGTTCGTTTAAACTAACACAATGTTGTAATCTTTCTTTTATCTCATTTATACAAGTAAAAACCTTTCATCTAAATTTTTCCTTAAATTCGTTTCAATTTTTTATCTATTTCTTTAAAATAGCAAGTTCAGTGTTATTACATAATTACATTTTATATTTGTAACTTGATTTTAATGAAGGCTGTAATTAGTTCCATAACATGTAAATTTATGGCTGCAGATGAAGACTTTTTTCAATTTGGCTTGGAATGTAATGGTATACGAACGATTAGAAATCCTTGGACCGATATGAATGCCTATAGAACAAGAATTGATTTACTTGCATCTTGCTGCTTGTGCAAGCTTCGATAAGCTTGAGCAACGATTCCTAAAGAGCGTGACGAGAACGTAACTAATGTAAAATCTATAACCAATTGTCCATCTTTGTAAATTGGAATCCCAGGTTTCAATCTTACTTAGGTACTCGCTAAAAGGCTTCCGAAATGATCATTAGATCAACGACATTCTTATGAAGACGTCGTTACGTGCAAAATTGACAAGATCAAATTCCAATTATCCTCCAAGATTGCATAATAAACCTCTCAAATTGTCATTTAAAGAGAACTGAATAGTAATAATATCTAATAAAATGATTATAACGACTAATAAAAATATCCATTATTATACTTATGAACAAGATCATTGCACAAATATCTACTTTTTTCCGGTGTATAATACATTTTAATGAGACAGCATTATTTATTATTTGAGTTATTCTTTGTTACATAACTAAAGCTCACTTCTAATTGGTCAATTGACTTCCAAAACATTATTGTCATACTTTTTTTTATTGCTATTCTATCGAGGAATAATTATAGAGGTTTTTATGAAACTAAAGCATTTAAAGCATGTCAACAGATTTTTTGAAAATCTGTTGACATGCAAAGAAAACAATTTTTTAAGCCAATTTAAAATACTTTTAGTAATTTTTGTCAAGATTTCAATTAAATAAGACGATAAAAATGCAAATAACATCATCTGAAACAAACTATAGACAGTTGAATGTGACGCCGTTTAAGGAATCCCCCTACATACTTTTTATGGAACGAGCAAATTTCACGTTCCCAAGGATTTAACACTAAAACAAATGTTGTGCCAGTATTCCGCGTACTTTCCTACAATTCCTGGTAGAAACCCAGCTCGTTTTAATTATCCCTCTTCCACATTAAGCCATACCATCCTAACTGTTTCAACGCACTCTGCGTGATATCGCTAACCCAGTAACTACCACACGATGCATGAAACCGGTGCTTTCTTTGGTTCAAAATGGATACATAGTTAAGGAATAATTTGACACACCAGTGATTTGATTCTACAACTTCACGCGAAAAGAAAATATTTGAATTCTTAGCTTCAAGATATACAACTTTGAATTCGGCAAACCTTCTCAAATTCTAGAATGGCGATAATAAGGCTCCAGTTAGGTTGCCCTATTTAAAATTGGGGCTTGCTAGATAGCGACGTAATGTAGGCATTAATGAGGGACTAATGAGGTCATAAGTAGACTCGTTACAATTCTCCTAGTGTAATAGATCAGAGGATGAACTAATTAGTAGAGCCCTAGTAAAAGTGGTACAAACTAGTTAGAACGCAATTTGGGCCCTAATACAATGTCTATCCGGGAATTTTGGAAGAGATTTTCACTCTCAGTTCTTAAAAAGGCAATACTCTCATACGAGAAGAAAATATGATATGCCTAAGAAAGAATCTCATTAAATTTAAGTGCAATCATAGTGAAAACTGGTAAGCACGAGTTAAACGAACTAAAATTGTTTCTAACTCTTAAGTTTACGACATTCTCTACGCGAATCTAGACTAAGGCTAGAGTGTCATGATAATACAGATTTTCTGTCCATTTTCCAATAATGTCCCTCTGTAATACGCTGATGATCTCCTTGAACTAGTAAAATAATTGTTTTAAGGCCGCACATTCGCTGAAAACGGCGGCCATTCATTGTTTATTCATCAATCTCTAAGTGCATTGCTCTTTCGTACTACTCTATTTGTCTCAAATTCAAGAAAGAGAACTTACTGTAAAATTTTAAAACATTTTTCCGGAAATATTCCCGAAAATTGTTAGGATGCTAATTTCAAAAAACTTCCCGGAATTCTCCCAAGCATTTATAATAATAGGAAAAGTTCGCAAAATCACATTACGTGACTTAGAATGACATTCAAGGGGGGATTGGTTAAAAATAACCGAAATAATACATTCTCTCTGACGAGAATGTAAAAATTATGAAGAATGAATAAAATTATCTATGGATGGTGACTGGAAATGAAATTTTTTGGAACAATTCCCTATAATGTTCAAAAATATGTATACAAATTGAATTAAAATTCTCTTGAAAATTCGAATTCAAAAGTTAGGGTTTCTAAAGGAGCATAGCCTTGAGTTTTACCTCAACATATGAACGATAGATAAGGTATGTAAATTTAAAAATGAATTGCTAACAAAAACCTGCCTTGCTGGATAAACCAGCTTCGGGGAAAAATGTTCGTACATTTATTTTTTCATCTATTTTTTCATTCATTGAAGCGCATATTCTCTGATGCATGACTCAAACCTACAGCTTTTCTTGCAGGTGTGCTTTGAATATCAACAGCAGATGATAAGATATTAGTGTACCTCAAAATTTGTAATATCTTGAAAAAGTGTAAAAAAATTCTTCTTAAGAGTATGTGATACTGGTAAGCAAATTAGTTAAACCAATTATAAATTCATAATAATAGATATTTTTAGCAAATAAGAGTCAATAAACTTTTGTCTCATGTAGATCAAGGTTTATTGACTCTTATTAGCTAAAATTATTTATTATTATGAATGTATAATTGGTTTAACTAATTTGCTCTTATGTTAGAGTATCACATGCCCTTAAGCAAAATACTCAGCAGCTGCTGACTTCTCTTTCTTCATATACAGTATGAATTTAAAATATGTAAACGATAATAATACTCTGTATGGAATTTGCCATGCATGCCACACGAATCTTATGTTTAATAATAATAACCTTAAGTAACAATTTTTTTTAGCGATTAAGATAAAATTACAAAATTTCTTTCCATTAAAAATAATTACATACTTTGGTAAACTATAAATTAACTGTGGAAATGATATGAAAGTGAGTTGAGTTCTAATTCGTGAGGAATTGTTGAATGTACATTGTTGTACAATGTGCATAATATCAAATTCTAGATAATTATATTGCATTTTAATGTAATTTAGAATTGTATTTTTATCGTGAAGTGTTTTCCACTCTTTTAAGCTTTTCTGAAATTTTTGGGAAAACTGGATGGGTTTTGGCAGTAAAAAATCAATCAAATTTTATATCTTCACACCCTGTTTGTTCATATTGATTCTCAAAAAAGAAAGAAGAAGTATGAACTCGAATAAAAAGATTTTACGATGTTTCGCTTCGTTTGCATCTTGGTTCAAACAACGATATAATAAGTCGGCCAGACGATCGTGAATCACATGTCAAGTGCTAATTATTTCATACGTTTCACTAAATTCATTCATAGCACTCTGGAATGAAATCGTAAATTATCCTCGTGATATTTGCATCCGACAAACGATTTCTTTCTTTTCCTATTATCAGGACTGACTCTCATCTTGATCCAAAGATCCCTCAAGCAAATACAATTTTGCGAAAAGAGGAAAAGTGGCGTTTTTATGGAAGAGTTTAATTACGACGTATTTTAATATTCTATAAATTATTATCAGTGTAGTAAAAAAAAAAGTCTATGTAAAGACATAAAAATTTAAACTCTTGTGGGAACAAAATTGAGTAGTCAAGAGGAAAGACTGATATTTCCCGTGAGAAGAGGAAGACTAAAGAATCAAGAAGAAAATAATCTGGCATTATTAAATAATGAAAAAAAATAATTGCAGTAACAAACTCAAAATAAATAAATGGAAAAAGGTGAATAGGTGACAACATGTGATGACTAGAATAATCTCAATTTTAGGAAATTAATTTTGTTTTTATAATTATAACATCATTGGAAATTATCTTCTGTTCAAATAAATTCAATTCTTCATTAATGAGGTATATGATTCAACAATTATTATCAAGCTATCACTGCCCTCAATCAAACTTTCTTTGTCATTTTTCTAGGTGTAAATACAATCTCTGATCGTACCTTCAATAAAAGTTGAACTTGAATTTACTATTACACCTGAATAATCAAAGAGAGCTGCGTCATGCGACTTAATACGTATAGATGAAACGTGGTTCATGTGCGTGTAGTAAAAGTAGGTATGGTGTTCGTATCAACGAGGTCAGTAAATTGGGCGGAAGTAACGAGAACGAGCTGCTCGTGAAATTTCAATGAGAGAGTGCCTTAGTCGATGGAATCTATTTTTCGCATTTCAACAACGAGAAACCCTGAAATTTTTTGTTCAGTGGTATCCTAAAGATCCTTAAAGTGTTGGACAAATACAAAGTTCGTTCATCTGAACGTTCAGAAACTCAAGTACCTCCATTTTGCTCATAAACATGATTTTTTAGAGATATGTTTGTAATGATAAGTCAATAAAATTTATATTCAGAAGAGATTCTAAAGGATTCCAAAGAAATCAAAGGATCATTAACAAATTAGTGCGAATTCAAGAGATTCAAGAATAAATATATTTAAAAAAAAAATAAAAATCTTACGTATGTTTGTAGCTGAAGTAAGTTGACTATAAATAACTCACCTGAAACAGAAAGAAAAAAGTATGCGTTAGAAAATTAAATAATGAAACAAATTTAGTGTTATTACATTATTTTAAAAATTTAGAAATAATTCTTAGTTCAAGTAGGAAGGGCCAAAATATCAAATAACTTGGGCGCCACTTAGTACCGAAGGACGTTATATACTTAATCCTGGAAGGATCATCGAAGCGAATATCCGCTTCTGTACTTTACAAGTACCGCGTAATATTTATGTTTACATTTTTTTTTTGTTTAACACAATTAACGAAGTGTGGATCCGTTCCTATGCTTCAGCGATACTCACATTTAATATTTAAAATATTTTTCTTACTATTTAAAAATAATTACCATTTTGTATTTACACCGAAAAGTAATTTTACAAAATTGCAGAAAAAATTGCTTCATGTTTCTAGTATTCTTATGCAGTTTCACCGAGTGATCAAAATACCGGTTTACTTGACCACAAATGAATCTTTTTCAAAACAATCGAAACTTCTTTTCTCCGAATGAGGTCTTTTCTTATTACAGTACTCTACTTATCTTCTAAAAATTCAGGAAGTGAGAGGTCCTTATAAGAAACATGGCCTCGATATCGCTCTGGTAATTTAAGAGTGATTTCGATGCTCGTAAAATCTTCGCATCTAGTAATTCACTATTGAAATTATGTTATCGCAAGTCGTTCAACTTTTCGAGCACACTTGTGAAAATTACTTTATCCCAGAGAACCATTGTCAGAAACCAAAAAAGTGTGATTATAGTTCATTTCATATAACTGTAGTCTAAAAATATACATCAAAAATATATTATATGTGACAAAATTTAAGATAGATAAAAAATACGATGAATAGGTGATGACCTGTGATAATTGTGTATATTTTTAAATTTCCACATGTCATAAAATGTAAGGAGGTCAAATTTTTATCATATCGCCTTCTCAGCTTTGCAAAAAAATTCGCTGACTCTTTTTTCGTAAAATTTCTGCCGACGTCTGCTGACCTGATTCTGTAATAAAGATTGTTTGGTCTTATGGTCATTTAAAATTACATACAATGTCATTCTTTTCTTATTTTTTTTTTTCGATTTGTATATTCGAAGTTTTATTCCAGAAATATATATGTAATTGAGTCTTGTATATGTTTACCAAGATGTCTCGAATCTTTAAGAATAATTCCCATTCTTTTATCTGTCCCGTATGTGCTTTACCAATCTATATTCAACGCAGAAGGTAAACTTGATTTTTCTCGAAGCTTAAAATCGTGCATGCGTATGTTTCACTTAGATATTACAATGAACACGAAAGATAAAACAAAAGGATTTACCTCCAGACACTGATTTTTGTCCTCCGTGTATTAAATACAAAATCAGCTTCTTTGTGTTTAAGAAACATATTTAACAACTGAATTTCAAGCAATGACGAGTCATTGACCTTAAATTCGATACTATTACCTGACATGCAATCATATAAAGCAAAAGACACAACGTTCGTATTATCTTCACGCACTCTCGGAAATCATTGGGTTGACATTAAATACGTGGTACACTTATTATTCTTTACGTTAATATGCTTCGTGACAACTGATTGAGGACATTAATAAAATACCGATATTCTGAATTATATTATTAAAAAAAGAAGATTCCTTTAATAATAGCAGTCATTTAAATGAAGAATGTTAATTGAAAATAATTCAAGGGATTTCAAATGATTTTAAATAGAAATTAGAAAATATAATAAAATTAAAAGGAGTTTAAAAAACTGCAAGTTTCAAATAAGAGTACATATTTTAAACATTAAAAGAGTGACGATCAGTATATGTAATAATTAATCGATATTCGTAATGTGAGTTAAACGCGATTCTTGTGAATAGACCTTGAATACCAATCCACAGGCATTACGGGAACTGCCGTTAGAAATGGCCTCTGTCTATAAAAGTATATCATATGATCATGCATGTATGATTTCACTATCATTTTTCAGACATCAAAAGGAACTAACAACCGATATTTTACTACAAAAAGGGAAAATAACTTTAATCAGATTACTTCTATCAAAAGAATGTTATATGCTTTACCATATTTGCAATTTTTTCTCATTACTATATATTATTAATAATTCTAATTGCACCTATTCCAAGTATAATTAAAATACATATTTGAAATAGGAATTAAGTGAATGACTAAAACTAAGTAGAAGTAATAACAGTACATTGTTCCATAATTCTGTTTGAACTTGAAAGAAATACAAGGAATGTAAAACACGTAATTTCGTAAAGGAATAAAAAAAAGAAGTTTGCAAAGGCAACTTATTAGCGTTTTCACGGTTGGAGCGAAATATCTGATCGTACAATAACCCTGAACTCGAGGAAAGAGGAAGAAAGTAAAATGAAGAACGACGACTTCCAAGATGAGCCGAGGAAGAGATAAAGCAGTTTGCATAATGGGTCTCGACAAAGAAAATCGCACTGCATAAATGCAATTGCAGAGCAATTCATCGAAGGTAGGGTCTTCGTCGTGGGAAATTTAAACTTTCACCCAGGGGACGATCGAGTCAGTGTTGATGTTGAATCAAAGTTCTCGTCGACGTAATGCGAAATTGACGGCTTTAGCCTTTAGCAGATGAAAGTTATTCAGGTCTTCTATGCGTATCCACTATCCATTATCCATTATCCACTATCCACTATTCACTATGCACTATCTACTATCCAATTCGTGTGAATATGTGGAAAATACAACTAAGCAAGCCAGCTACTAAGTCGAATCCGTTCCTCGCTCTCTCCATTCAAAGATCCCTATTCGCATTCGCCTACGCAAAAAAGGCACTGCCTATTGACGAAACAAATCCCAACGAGTTATTTCCCTGCACGACATATTCCACATATTTTTTAAATTTAAAACGATTTTTCAGAATTAGAATGTAATCTAGAAATATAGCAGAAATTATCAATTTTCGCTTATGATAATGCTTAAAAAAATATCCAATTATAAAAACAGCTTCTATATAAACTGGAAGAGACTGTAAAGAATTCAGCAAAATTTAAAATCAATATCAAAAGGCTTCTTGTGCAATAATGCGGTAATTTAAGAATTTTATTATACAACAAGCACATATGTGTATGTCCTTGCCGTCAGTTTGTCTCGTTAAACTTCTAGGTTGTTTATAAGAGCATGTTGCTCTGTTCCTGCAGTAGTTGCTGTATCCAATGATGCATAAAGAAAGGAGTCTATGAGTTTGTAACGTGTAGCTCGTAGCATTAAAACGTCAGCATGTGTTTGGTTGAAGCATGCATTACGTAAACGATAAATAAAGGGCAGAATACTTCGAAAGGTGAATCTCCAGTTACTTTACTGTAAAGTCTAAAAAGGTATCACATCACTTTCGATAATAAAGATATATACTGTCATAAATTGCAAATTTTCCTTAAAAAAGTCTTTAGACTATGTTCAGTTCACATCGAGGTTCACATTCTCCAGTTACACATGTTCATCCCTTCTTCCTCTACTTTTTTTTCATCAGCTTTCCTTTTCTCTCTGTTTTTTTATAACTATTCCATATTTCAGTTGGAATTACCGAGTCATGAAATGCTATGAAGTTATAATCTAAACGCCTACTAGGTTTGTTCTATGGTTATCTGATTTCTGCATGGTTGCCATATATAAATGCACACATTCCATGTGATTACCATAATCACCTGTATATTATAAAAATATATATCTATATATGTATCCATACTTTGTTATGCAAGGTTTTTTGTACAAATATGTGTATATATATATATATATATATATATATATATATATATTCTAGAAGTATTTCTGTGTTTGTTCCTTATTTATTTTTACTTAAGTTGATTCCGAGAAAGAAAGTGTGTCCCTTTTTGAGAATATTATATTCCATATGATAGAAATTACATCCCTGAACTTCCAGAAAAAAGCTTGGATATCTGGCCACGTTGTTCAACGAGAATCGTTATCATAGCTCATTAAAACTCGATCGGATTATCGCGACAATGGAGAAAATACTAGAACCCGCATTACCTAGAAATGAGCGTTGCATGCATTCGAATCACCAACGGGAACCTTCTAATGACCTTTTCATCTTTTATAATTATCATGTTTTCAGTCTACAGAATTGTTTTATAGTAAACTTAAATTTTCCTAAAGAGGTTTTTATTTCAGGATCGTTAACTCGTTTTAGTATTTCAGCTATAACGACTACTTTCAACTAAATTTATTAAAAAGACTGTAATACTCGATCCATAAAAAACATGGTTTATACACTTGAAAGTCAATATCGATCTTAAGTGCTGCTTATGTGAAGAGTGCAGATTTCTGATTTCTGAAATTCAGAATTGATTTTCTAATCACCATTCATATGATTCAACTTTATGAATGAAAAAAAAAGATGAAAAGGTGACAAATCCCAAAAATATAGGTGAAATAGGTGAAAAAATTCAAAATAGGTAAAGAATAGAATAGATGCGACCTGAATTCAATGACTGTAAAAAGGTAAAAACCCCTTAAAGGCATTATAATTGAGGCTGCATAGTTTCTTAGGCGGTTGATGGGTTGGAAAAGTAAGAGGCGATGAGTGAAGGTTGAAATTCACTTTTCCCTATAATGGCGATGTTGCAATCAGTGCTGAAGTGTCTGAAGATGTGCACTTTGTTTGTATTTATCAGTATGCATTTTTTATTTACATGTCAAACTATCCAAAAGAAACCGATGCACTCAAAAGTCTTAAAACGTTTGTAATTTCCATAAAAGGCAGACAATTGCGGAAGAAACGACCTCAATTATTATGTTTCTCAACTGTGGGAAACGCAGATAAGAGTAAAAAAGTTATAATATCTTCCGTGATTTTAGTAACATTAATTAACGGATTCAATGCTGAAACAATTTCTTTGTCGGAGATCAGATTGTCACCTGATTTATAAGCAGGATTTCAATTTTACGGTCACGTTTTCACATTGTAGATAGAGAGGCGCTTCCGTCTCTTGGTGATGGCAATTCCTTCGTCTTTAGCCTGAACCAAACGTCCACGGAAGTAAATTACTGTGAGAATTTATGTACAGCTTTGACATTTACGATGTGTTCAAGGAGAGACCAAATCTCCATTGTTGCACTAAGGCGAGGCAAGGACATTGAGAGAATTATTGATGATTTTTTTGCCCGATACGAAGCGAGTGAAACTTTCGTATTAAAAAAAAAAACGGTAGAAGAAATAATGAGTATATGGTGCTCAGGATTCGCAGGAAATTTACTAAAAATGTCATCTAAAAATTCATAAGCTGAATCTTATTCATGTTTTAACTAGGTTAAGCGTTTCTCTAGGCGTGACAGGTGCAAAAATGAAAAACCGGCCAATCCACATCATTTGTGGCTGTATTCGGAATACATGAAATTAGTTGTGTAACGGGATTCGACGAGTATAAAAATTACTTATTTTTAGAATCATTTAAGCGAATCACAGGACTCACAGTCCCAATATAGAAAAAAATAGGGTACAGGTACCATATTTCAAATTCCCGGTCATTTTCCGGTTTTCCAGTCAAGTCGCGACCCTCTTAGAGAGCATAAATTTTGAAAATAGGTGACATTAGAGACCTCAGCTATAACTACAGTATAGGGTCAATAAGAGATATAGTGACTGATCTACAAGGCCTGAATTATTAATATTTGCGTCATGTATTTATATTAAATTAATTGTTGACATCTTAACCAAAGTCCCCTTTAGACTTTGGACTTTAATTCTGTTATATGTACATATTGGGTTTTCCCCAAGATTCATATAACCTGTTGGAGAGTATATAGCTTGAGAAGGAAGACCGAAGACGGCGGGAATAAATTTGTAGGTGAGAAAGTATGTAGGGTGGAAAAGATGGAGAAGTAGGAAAAAGAGGAAGAGATGAAGGAGCTCATAGCAAGCTCTTCTTCAAGAATCGAGATAGCAAGGTTCTCTTGGCAGGTAAAGTCAGTAGGCGGGCTCAAGTTCATTCACCTCAGACTAGCGGGCGACCGGATAGCGGGACCCTGGCTCCAATGGTCCCGTCCGATCATACCTCCCTGTATATGCCTACCTATCGGGCGGTTAAAAAATAGGTTCTTGAATAAACGCCGCACCCAAACACTAAATAATTATTCGACTACATCCACCACACAGTAGGGTATATGTAATTTTAAATAAAAGAATAGATTCTCAAATAAATATTTCAATTATCAACCAGAAAAGTACCTTTTCAACGCAAAAGTTAAATTTTAAATCAAAAAGATGGATTTTTCCAACTAATTGAATTTCTCCTGAATTTTTTATTTAAATTTTATTAAAATAAATAACTTTTTCACTTTTCTTAACAATATTATGTGATGTCTGAAATTATATAAAAAGGCGTTTCTACCGTGAAATTAATTAGGGTTTCAATTTTCATTTATGAATGAAGTGATACATCACGATAAACATAAATTGAAATTGCTGAGAATATATCGCAATTAATTTAATACATTTTCCCTCGTTAGTTTCGTATGACACAGTAACCTAATTACGCGTATTGACTTGAGTGAAGTCTGATACTTTGCGAATAATGATGAAAATTAATAAATATCGAAAGATTTTACACATAAGTTCGATTTAATTTAACTATTTTATTAAAATGATCGAAAATTCAATGAGTGGAACGAATAAGAGGGAGGAGTATGCTTACTACTTACTATACAGTACACATCCTAGTCGTGGCTGACAATTCCACCATGTACCGAGCGAATAAAAAAAACTTGAGGTAAAATCCGGATTGTTACGTCATATCATGAGATATCGAAAATAATATTGAAAACAGAAAAGAAATTGAATAAAAAGTCTAATTCTATATTCAAAAAAGTAACTGACATTTTTCCGAGTAGGTATAAAGTTCAAATTATAAACTACAAAGAAAATTTATTATCCTTTTAACAGTAAAACAACTTTTATTACGTCAATCAATTTTTTATTAAATTTTTTGATTTAAGAAGAGTTTAAGTGATTTTGAAATAAAGAATTTAAAGGAATTTCAAAAAATTTACAAACATTTCAAGTGATTAAAGAATTACTAGATATTTCACGGGATTTTAATTACTTTTTTAATAGAAGAAGAAAGGTGAATAGGTGATTATTTCTAATGACTGCAAAAACCACTTTTTATAATTTGCTGATGTTATCAAAAGAGTTTTATATTCGAATGTATAGATGAATGTTAATATCGAACATTTTCGATTAGAGAATTAATCGTTTTGCTGATGCGAGATTCATTTTTGCGGATGAGGCAATTCTCGAATCCTGACAAATGAGGTGTGTTAAGTTGGCACAACACTATTGTCAGATTAACATATAAACTATATCATAATTTAAAGCTCATTTAAGGCTCATTTGGTGTTGTGCCAACTTAACACACCTTGACAAATGAATGGTTTCCTTTCTTTCTCTGGGCGCAAATGGCAAAAAACAAACAATAAACATGTCAACCTTGAAAAATAGCGCATAATAATGCGCTCTCAGGATAGCAAGAGAGAAGAACGTTACGCGAACCAAGGAAAGACGAATGCTTTGGAGTTGCACGATTCGTGATTATTCGCGCGAATCCGAGCACGTACTTGTGGCAAATGGAAGGGATTGAAATTTTTCACATTTTCTTTTCTTTCATAGTATCGCAAAACGACTTGAAACCGCGTATCATCCGTGCCAGCCGGTGAAGTCCGGATACTTGACGCTTGTCGGTGCCATTGGTACCCGCTGCCACGATTTCAGGCGAATCATAAATCGACCGATCGGGATTAAATTGCTGTGATTATACAACGAGAGATGCGAACTGCGAAGCACTTGCCTCACCTTGCCCTGGGACAATTGAGCTACCTGCATTTTACTAACAAGATTACGTATTTTATGGTCAAAACGTAACATTTATCGATCATATGTTTTATAAATTAAACCTTCTGTCATTTACGTCTGTATGAATAATTACGTTGAATGATAAAATATGAATCATAAAATATTTTTGCAAATTTCATCTCATTATATTGAGAATTTATATTATGGGGAATTTAATCCGAGGATGACGATAGAGGATACTTTATTTGTAATAAATGGCGGTGATTTGTTAGGTTTACGAATAGCAAAGATAATGCAGGGAATTATATACAGGATAGGCTGTTGAAGTCTTGACTTAACTAGATATTAAAATTTCACAGAAAAAATAAGGACTGAAAGTGTTTACAGCTGAAATCAGTTTTTAGTCTTGTTTTAAGACTAAGAAATCTAAACTCAAGACTTCTTAGTCTTAAAACAAGACTTAAAACTGACTTAAGACTGAAATCCAGCCTAAAAACTGATTTCAGCTGTAAACACTTTCAGACCTTGTTTTTTCTGTGTTATAATAGCAATTAAGTTTTCAAGTTTACTTGTTACTCAAAAACTCTTATCTCGATTCGAAAAAAATCACACGAGTCAAAAGAATCAAACAGAATTCTAAAAAACAGGTGACAAATGCCAAAACTAGATGATGAAGAAACTCAAAATATTTGAAAAAAGGTGAATGTAGGTGATGCCCTATGATGACTAAGAAAAAAACCTTTCTTACTTGAAATTAAAGAATGTGGCTACTTGCAATTAAGATAAATTGCAGTGTGTAATTATAAAAATTACTATTTAACGTAAAAGAAATGGAAATACGAGTATAGGACATAAAAAGAATTTTCCATTCATGGAGAGGAATATGATAAGATGCATGGCACCGAGGAGTTGAATTAGAATAATAGCATGCGTGCGATAATCTCCGGCTCATTGATTATTATTAAATCCTATATAAGGCTTGAGCAAAAATGAGTCGTACACCTGTCGGCACGAAGAAAGAGACAGAGAGACGTCATTAGGTCAGTGAAACGACCTTGGCATTTGAAAAGTGTCCGGCAAAGTTACAAGCCTTACTTGGCTAACCTTTTCTCAGGAAATTTTTTACGCTCGAAGGCACCTATCGGCGGTGTAAGCATTCCCGTAAAGCACTTTTCCGAATAAACGTTTGCTCATCCTCCCCGCCCTTAGAGATTACAAGCTATTCATCTTATTTTTCTGATATACATAGTTCATCAATACTGAACTTTTTCAACTTTAAATTATAACCCAGTCCCTAATTCTATTAAGAATTGTTCAATAATTTAAAATACTTTCAACATGAAGGTTTAATGACGAGTTTTTAAACTTCGCATGAAAACATTCTGTATCTACGCTATTTGAAATCATACGGGTGTATACAGTTTTATTTTGTTGAATGCGATTAAATTAGTCCTACTATTTTACATTTTGAATGCAATATTGATTGGATTGCGTCTGTATTTTATTATTTTTAAATGAAGAAATTCATAAAATTATATATTGAAGAGACGAAATTCAATAATAACTGCTTATATTGTTTGAAAGTCAGCCAAATTTGTCTCTTGAATTGACATACTCTAAAATGCGTGGTCTACTATAATTGAAGGGTTGGAAATAAAAAGGGCGTTGGTCTCGCACAAGAATGACATTAATGTAACGCCCCTGTAGCGTTCAAGTCTTCAATTACATAGTGTTCTTTTTCACGACTGATTCCATAATTTATTGTCTCTCAATTTGTATAAAAAATATTTAAAACTCTGCATTTTCGTAATTTCTTCGAAAATTCATTATTGACATATACTCTTCTTGTAGATTTACTTGATTTATATATTTACTGATAGTTATAAAGTTACCAGTTACGCAAACATTTAAACAGCATGCCAGTGAATATAAACAAGAGAATTAAATATTTGGTTAGACGTTTCACTCAAAATTGCTTCAATAAACTTGTTTGAATTAAGAGATTTCAACAAACATTGAATTCACACAAAATCAACAAATATTTTATTTACTTTTACTTTGGTAAAAAATATTATATATATATCTAAATTTCGAAGGATTATTTAATCAAGATATTGGAAATCTTATCTATTCATTGTGTTAGTCTATGATTGGTTATGATCTCCCAAGTCACGTTTCTCATTTTAGTTTTTAATGTAATAATTACGAATTTAATAAGAATGTTGGGAACTTAGTTATTTTGAAGTAAATGTTTGATAGACGCGGGAATAATAGCTCAATTCACTTTCATGCAACATCAGAGAACTGAAATTAAAGTTTAAATCTGAATTTAAATAATTTTAATTTCATTTCACAAACCTTGTTTTAATGAAGCTGTAATTTCTCAAGAAAAGGAAATAGTTAATCCTTTTAAAAACATCATTACAATACATCTATAACTATACGGAAAAATAGTTCTACTTCTATAAATAAGAAAAGTTGGCCGCAATTTTTGTGAGCGGAACTGGAAATCCACAACTAATCAGGGATTCAAAAGATTATAAAAAATTTATTTAAAGGATTTCAAGAGATTTTAATTAAAACGGTGAAAGTGATTGTAATATATGTTTTTATCTTGAAATTATTAATTAGGGTGTAATATTCTCTTCTGAAAGAAGATAGGATATAACATTTCTAAAGAATGATGCGACAGTAAAGGTTAATGTAAGGTGATCCTACACAGAAGTTCGAGAATCGTTTGGAGACAGTAAAAAAATGAATGTCCCTTTCGTATATCGTATCCATAGGACTACTCCCCTTTCAGGCATGTAATGGATGCTCAAACGACTTTATCTTCTTTTTTTTATCCATATCCCTCCATCTTTCGTCTCTTTTTGACTCGTGTGAAAACCGGTCCTTAGGATGGAGCTGCTACTTACGACAAATACACCGACTTTTAATTTTTAAGGAGAAACCTGCTTCCAAACTTGGAGAAATATTTTGTCAAATTTACGTAATTTCTATATAGTACCATAAGTTTTAAACATTCCAATCTTCTACTAAAAACATCATCACATACGACAGTTTTGAAATTTGCGTTTTGCATAATTTACATAATTATCATCAGAAAATACGTAGTATCTTGTGAAGGAGACAATAAATTATGCAATTTTTCATTACGATTGATCCTTAGTTTGTTGAAATTAAAAAAAACGCTGACACTTCATCTCTATAGAGTCGTTGAGTCAATATAAATATCATTCTGACCACTTTAAAGTCGGTTTCGCGGTGATGCTTATTAAAATTTCAAGGTCGACGACTTGCGGATTCTATATCGTTGCATGTCTAACAGAAGCAACAGGTAAGAAGAAAATGATTCGTGAACACGAAAGATTGCAATGAATATTACTATCGACATCAATTCGAGCATCAATTACAACGTTACAGAAATTATTTGAAATCCAAATTGTTAATTCATTTTTTGACTTCAGGGGAAAATAGCTTCATCTCAATAAATCATTACAGGATTAAAAGTTAGATCCTTGAAAACTTGACCCGAGAAATACAATTTTTTATGTAAATAATAGAGAAGATCGGTTCTATTCGGTTCTGCAGGACCTTTAAAGACGAGCATGACAAAACAATGTTAGCCCTTCATAATTTGCCATCATAGGTCGATCATAGAGTAAAGGGGCAAACTATGAAGGATCTCCAGGGGCCAAATAAAAATTTCCATACGGGTGCTTTATCGAGTTTAGTTGCATTACGCATATGTATAACGGATATTAACTTTAAAAGTAGATATTATTTAAAAAGTACTTTTCCTGTTACAGTTATTCATCAACCATTTATCGTTGCAGTGAAAGCTCTTGTTTGGACATACCAATTAGAATCAAAGGTGCTAATTCAAGCCTGGCTATTTTTTGTCGTTGGAGAGTATTTACCGTTCCCGAAGCACCTGTTTCAAGATCGGTATCTTTGTGTTTCCCCTGTCTCACTTTTCATCTTGTTTTATTGCTGTCTTTTATTTTTTTCATTCAGAGGAAGATCTTTTATTCACCCAGAATTTTCTCCTATTCTATTAAAAACTGCAGAGTAGCCTGGACCGAAGGATTCCAAAGATCGTAATCGTTTTACACGAATGCTACACTTGATCCTGAAACCGGTTCCACAAGGATTCTCAAATCGAGCACGCTCTTATTAGGCGTCTTGGTTGGTTGGATGGGTTGGGTGTGAATTGAAAATGTGTGCGTGTACGCACCTACGTCGCGCACACGGAAATGCCTGGTCAAAAATCATTCCACGTGGAAACGTATAAGTAGACCCGTTTGATTGTTAATCGTGACGTGAACTCTTAATTTTATCAAATTTCAATTTTTATGTCTATTATAAGTTTAGTTTCTTGCAAAAGTGGCTCCTAAAAATATTTGATTAAAATTAAAAGAAGTACTTTGTGAATTTATATTCTTAAACGAAAAATTGAGTTGCTATTACGAATCGCGTATTTGAGCTGACATCCTTTAGCATTACACAACTTTTGCACAATAGAAAAATATGAGGACTCGAAATTCATGACAGTGCGATAACGTCCTGAATTCCTAAAATCACATGTGACTTGATCATGTATATAATTAGAGTTTGAGAAACCTGAACGCTAATTGACTGGAAATTGAAGTGCATCCTCTGTAATTGCGTAATGAGTCGGAGCAGATCAGCCAAGATTGTTGCTTCCAAGTCTCAAATCTTTCAAGTCGAATTCCCGCATTTTTTTAACAGCGAAGAATAATTTTCAGACTCATTTCAATATAAAAAAAATCTATAAGGCTTTGTTTAAAACCTGCTTCATGTTTACTAATCGACTCGTTTTTATAAAACGAAATGCAAGGATCTTATTTGAATAAACCCTGAATTCTACCCACACTATAACCGGAAACGCAGATGAAGATACCACGATTATTGATGTCTTTTTAAATTGATTGAGATGAGCTATAGAATTTTTTTATGATGACACTTTTCTCGAGCAAAGTTTTTAGACATTTAAACCTTGTATAAAGCTGCATAAATATGTATGTTATTCTAAGGTGAGGTAGCAAACTACAGGTGGAAAAGTGATTTACATAAAAATTATCTTTAGAGGAATTTTATCTTTTGGAGTTATCTGGACGAGACTTAGCGAATATTAACTCAAGAGTAACAACGTAAACATTAGTCTCGTTTACATGTTTCGAATTTGAGATAAGAGGTATTTTTCTCGTAAAATCTCCCCAAATATTTACTTGCAGAAACGTATCCTGTCACCTTCCTAATCACCTTCATTCTTATCATTTGCATTTCTTATTCATATTTTTTCATTTAAAACCGTTAACGATCTTGAGTATGTTCTTTTAAAAGCATAAAACGATTTTGCAGATTAAAAAAAATTGGAAAGAATTAAAAAGGATTTCTGCCAAAAACATGATAAAATGTGGAAACTCTTTTGAATCCTGATCTTGACAATCTTTGACTCAAACGAGATGAAAACCATCTAATATAATCAATACCATTACGTTTGCGAGAACCATGACCTAAAAATGTATCAAACTAAATTAGCCTTTAGCCTATATGATGTCTAGGTCTCTTGGACACTTTAGATTAATTTAGAAATCAGTTTGACTTTGTCAGATATCGTTTCGAATCAGACATCCAAAAATGAAAGGATCCTGTAATCTGCAATTTTGAAATGAATTCAAATTTCCAAGAGATGATACCATTTTTTAAACAACTTATCATAAAAAAGATTTTATGATTCTACTTTAAGAAATTATAAATATAGTAAGAGAAAAATATTGTCCCATTTAACAATTAGTTCAATTTCTGATAGATTTTTTATTCTTTTTTTCAGGCGTTTTCAAAGCGGTAGCTACTCTCTAATCCATTCGAGTGTCGATTGCAGGTTTAAATGCAGCTCGAATCTCGATCGAGAAAGTGACATCCCGGTAGTGGACAGATAAAACGTCTTTTCGCAAAAAAGGCTCTATTCCTAGTCGTCTTACTTATCCATCGGAAGCGTGTCGAATCAGTGTGAAATCTATTGCAAGATTTCACGAAGAGTGTAGGTCAACCGTCTTGGGTCAAATAATTCCTTAAGATTTCATGATATGTACAACCGCTGATCGTTAAACTTAAAAGGTATAAAAAGAGATTTATTGCTTATTGTTCAGTTAGACGCCTACTTTAGTTAGAGGGTCATTTCCACCAGACAAAATCAATTCACACCTTTAGAAGTTTAGTATTTTTTCCATAACTCTTTCTTTTTTAGAAAATACTCGCCAAAAGAAATATGTATAGTACATAAATATTTACAGAAAGTTTCAATAGTTATCAATGAATATTTGAGATATTTTATGTGTTTGAATGTCCCGCCTCAAAAATAAGACGATAAATATTGAACTTTTAATAAAGAAAATATGTAGGCCTTTAAATCTTTTGTAATGATGATATACATATATCAACATTATAACTGGTACCATCATAAATAAATACCCGTTATAAAACTGTCTACGTGCTTTTTGAGGAAGCCCCGCAATCTACTGTTGGTCAAAGGACTTAGGGGCAATGTCGAAAAAAGTAGCTTTCTTAACGGGAACGAAAAAAAACGCTGACAATTCATAGACCCAATCGAATTTATCAAAGGAAGAAAAAACTGTATAATAAATGAAGTATTATTGTATCAATAAATATTCCCATAGAATGAAAAGGTTGAATTTTGAAGACCGATTTCCAATTCTTCGTTTTGTAAAAAAATATAAAAAATGAAATATTTTTTTGCTCTATAGACAAATTTCTTTTACAAAAAAGAGTAGCGCTATAGAGCAAAAAATTTATAATATGTAATAATTCTGGAGTAAAATGAGGAAATCAAATTCTGAGAATAGAACTTAGTTTCAATTCACTAAAATCTGCTGTATAATTCCAAAAATAAGTGTAATTATTGCAAATTAAGTGATGTACCAGATTTTTTATTATGTATTTGAATCTGGTCAGTTCTAACAAATCAATTAACCGCACGATAAGAATCATGACAAAAGACCTGTTCTCCGGAAATGCAGTTGAGTCGCACGGAAAAGCGTTTTTCTAACTTCCTTGACAATCATTCCAGCTTAAGTGTCTTTTCGTGTTTTTACACCAAAGTTGTTTGATTTGATGGTGTAATTGGGAAAAGTAATTAAAAAATATTAATCTGCAACCTTTAAGACTTTTTAAATTTAAATTTTCCCAGTTCGAGAAATAAAATTTTTAAGACAAAGATCCATTGTAGATGTAGATAAAAAATCAATTTTGAGACTGACGTGAGACAATCACAGAGTGAAAGGTCAAAGAACCAGGAGTGAACCTGACAATTAGTTACGATTGATAAGATTATTAAACTCTGGTACTTCTCCCACGCATCGCTATGAAATTGACACCCCAATTATAAAATATCCAAATTATATAGTTGAGGTGTCAACTTTACCATTCAAAATCTTCCAATTTTTACTAAAAAAAAAACATCAAAATTTAGCCAACAAATAAAAGCAAACTGCATTAAACAAAGTTCGAATATTTCATAATTGGAGACCAACTTCACATCAATCTCCCAAAGTTCAAAAGTTTGAACTTTCCCTATTAAACACTCTACGACCTTCAAACCAAAAGATTTTCGCAAAAGAATTAAATGCCAGAAGTCGATTAAAATCGACTAATCGTTGACGAAGGGAAGAAACGGTTACCAGGCTGAATAAAAAGTAGTTTCAACATCCTAACGCATTTATCTTATCTATGCAAAGTGAAAGAATTTAAAACAGAAGACTGTAACTTGAATTGTGAAGTCACCTTGACTTGAAGCTAATGTAAATGAGTGATACGTATCCAATAATTTGATAGTCACACAAAACCACTGTTTCATTTTTAGTAAGGGGCATAAGTAAAGGTCATAATTTCAAGTACAAATATTGGAGAAACGTACCGAGTCCTTTGATGGCACCGGTAGTAGCCACACGCGAAAGGAGAAAGATTCCTAGGGTGATAAGGCTTGCTGTCCTGATTCTTCGGAAGTAGGAGCCACCGCTACTTCCGATCACACGATCACCACCGGAAGCGACGGTGCAGGGCCGCCGCGGCTCCGCAGCCAGCGCCATCGCACACCCCCGTGGTTTATATCACACACTATCACGCACCAAGAATCACTTTGAAAGCGGCAACAAAGGACAACAAATAAAAGTGGTACCGCGCCAAGTGAAAACTACCGAACTACCGACGCGGTTGCCGGAAGTGGGCCTCGTCGATTTTGTGTGAGTTCCTTGCCGAAGGGAGGGTGACTGATATGGAACCAAAAGGAACCAAAGGAATTGGGGGGGGGATTAATACAAATAAAAAAAAATTTTTAAAAGCGCGGCACAAGAAAACATCGAGATCAGTCCATGGCTTAAGCGGCTGACGTTAACCCGGTCGCGGTCAGCAGGCGACTGGCCGAAGATTGGAGTGGTGCAACATGGCGGCACACCGGCGAGAGGGCTCACGTTGGCAGGACCGGTGTGACGACCAATCAGAGCTGAAGACACACGTACTTCTGGCAGACCTGGTCCACGGGACCTGCGACGACGACATAAACAGACTATAGAGCCTCTGAGCCTCAACACTCGCACTACTCGCAGGTGAATCACTTCCCTGCTGTTTATGCTTCGAATCTTTAGTCTCATGCAAGTTCTGAACTTGACAACTTTTTTTCGAAATGCAAACGCTATTGTTATCGATAAGGAAAATTATTGGTATTCGTGAAAAAGAGAATTAAAGATTACATGATTTCCTAGTCTGGTGGGATTCTCCCTATTCTAATCCAGGTACACCCCCCCCCCCACTTTCCTCTACGCACAAGGTACAAAGCAGAAATTAAGATGTTGTAAAAGATTTTAAAGATTTTAAGAGACTTACAGGGATTTAATAAATGTTTTGAAAAAGATGTTCACAGCGTACGAGATTTCCAAAAATTTCTAGAGATTTCAAGGTATTTTAAAAAAATTCAAAGGATTTCTAGAATATTCAGGGGAAACGAAATTTATAAGATTTTTAGGATTTTTAAAGATTTCGCGGGATTTTAAAGGATTTCAGGATATTTTTGTAGACTTTAAAAGAATGTATGCAATTTTAAGGGATTTTGTGATATTTTAAGGAATTTTAAGAATTTTAGGAGATTTCAAGGACTTTTATTGGGATTTTAAGTTTGAATGTACGATGCAGTAGCGACAGGTAGTTTCTTCTGAGAATTGGGGAATTTTAAATTTTCCATTGGGTCCTTTGAGTCTCTTGGGACTTTTGTTTGTATTATATCAGAAAGCACACAATTGGGATTATATCCACTGAAATACTGACAGGGGTGGAAAATCACTGATTTTCTGTCTTCCTTTTTCATTAAGAACCGCAAATGTAAACAGATGAGAGCAAGTGAGGCAATGTCAGATTTATAAGGATTTAAAAGATTTTAAGAAATTTTCATATTTAAGATTCGAGAGATTTTCATCGATTTCACAGGTTTTATACTGAGTGAAATGAAATGAAACTTAAAGGATAGGATTTTAAAACTTTTTAAAGATTTTAAGTTTTTGGAAGGAATTTTTAAGGAATTTCCATTTAAAGAGTATTTAAAGGATTTCAGAGGATTAAATAATTTCATACGATTTAATGGGATTTCAAGAGATATCTTGAAAAGTTTAGGAAACAAAGAAAATTAAATTAAATTTCAGAGAATTTCAAAGCTTTATAGTAATTAAAAATTAATTTTTAATTAATTGAATTTTAAAGATTTCATGGGATTTTAAAACATTAGAGAAATCCTCACGGATTTGATTTTACTTAATGAGTCAGTGATGGAAGTATTTGAAAAAATTATGTAACATAGGGAGAGGGAGGGAGGAGGGTTCAAACGATGTTATTACGTCTTGTTACATAGTAGCGGAGGGGAGGGTTGAAAAAATAGGTGTAAAAAGTGTTACATAATTTATGGATCGCTCCTAACTCGGAATCATGCTATCTATTTATCTGCTCTGTAAAACGAAACTCGTAATGCTCTCTTATAAGAAGAGTCGCAGAATCAGAGTTCAAGGTTCAGCATAGTATAGTCTTCAAATTCCATCATTTATTAGAAGTAAACACCAAGCAAGATTTACTAACACCTTACTAATTAACAATTCCATTAATTGGTACGCTATTAATTTGAAACTTAATGTCAAAACTGTGTATAATGTCTATATGCTGGAAGGAATTCTTCTTTCCATCATCAACCAAGATTTTCTACGTATGTATGTATCTTCAAAGTTTTTAATTCGTGAACTATGTATAGCGATCGGCAATTTTATTCTTGAGTCACATCAGACAGATTTACTGACCCTGTGAAATCGAAAGAACATGAACGTCAAATCTCTGACTCTGCTCGAATGTGACTCGCTTTTGTAATACGAACTCGAGTGAGCTTCTGTTTCAAAACATTTCATAATATGGGCAACGAACTTCTCACCTTCTAACGTGACGCATAAACGGAATTTCCGGTTAAGTTTTCATACTTAATTCTAAAACTCAAATCAACTCAAACTTTTAAGTTTTAAAAATCAAAGGCAACCTTTTGCTGTTCAAGCTTTCTTTCTATACGTAAAGATGGCAAAAAAAGACTCAAATGATTTAACCAGTCATCCAAATACCTATTGTCATTAAAAAGGTGATTTTTTTAATAAAAATACGTGTCAAAAAATTGAAACAAACATAAAACAACAGAATGGAGGTACTAAGCAGATAAAATATGAATTGGAAGAATTTCAAACAATTTAAAAAAATTATATTCTCAATGAACAAACGGTAAAAAATTCCCAAAATAGGGGAAATAGGTGAAAAAAATGGAAAGTAGGTGAAAAAAAGTGGATAGGTGACGACCTGTGACGATTGTCTAAGTAAACCCCGGATAATCCCTCGAGAAATAAAAACCAGTGAGTCTGTAATCATTGCTCTTTAATCTGACCAACCCAGTTCCTACCTCTTATTAGCATTAATCCTAACATTCTCCAAGAGCTGGGAAAAGTCATTAGACCTCACATGCAATCGGCAAAGAAATTACATTTAATCACAATGCGTGACAATATCCTTCCATTGGAATAACTTCTTCGCGCGTGAGACAATCGAAGCTCTCTGAACGTGCCTCTTAAAGGGGACATGTAATAATTATTATTTTCTCCTTAATCTTTACGGAATAATAATTATCAATATCTTTACGTTAATGCGATAGAAATTACTTTGTGTGCAATTCCTTTTGGGTTTTGGAAAATTCCACGATTCAACTACGTATGAAGATTACTGCACCAACCACTTCGTTTATTTGGAAACCAGTTGTAATTACGATATTGCACGAGTGCACTTACAGTATTTTAGTTGTATAATTATATACATTATACATTATTACATTATTTATTTTACATTTATAATGTATATGTATATTGTGTATGATTGCTTCATACATTTCTGTCATTCTTTCTTAATACAGTCCCATTATGTATATAATTCTTTCTCTACATGTCGATTCAATTGCACGATTTTAGTTAACCTCCTCTATTTCTCGTCATTTATTAAAAAATCATGAAACGATTCGCAAGGTTTTCTCGTTGAGAAATTGCAGTTCCTCTATTCTGACCTTCGCGCTCAATTAAGTGACTTATTGACGTGTTCTCAGACTAGCAATGTCTGTAATTATTCCCGGGAGCAAACGCTTTTCCAGAATCTGGAATTTGTTTCTGATGGGTGGCTCCTCAAACTTCAGGAAGAAATTTCCAGCTATTTCTAGGAATTAAAGAATTAAAGAACAATTCAAGGTGAATTTAAGGGAATTGAAGATAATTTAGCATCAAGGTGCAGGATGGAGATTTGATTCGACGGATTTAAAAATCACCTTTTCCTCTTTTTTTAATGACAATAAGTACAATGATGACTTTTGATATGAACCCTTTCAAACAGTAAATCTTTCCAAGAATCCCAGCAGGTGAACCTGATGAACCTAATCTCTCAAAGCGGTTGGAGCAAGTCTCGACTAAAAGGTCGGTCGCTCGATCATAATTGACTGTATGTATTTGTTAGTCTTCTTTGCCTGTATGTATCGAACAACAAATGGACGAGCAACAAACGTTACATCGCGGGACAATAGGAAAGGTCGCAGGCTCTGGCATTTGCGAGCTAATAAACGTGTTCGCGAGAAAACGTACATAACGATCATCCGATCGAAAGGCACGGATGGGCTCAATGTGTACGTATCTATAGAATACATACATCAGTGCCCATTACACATTACATGCTGAGCTCTAAAAGCCTAAGCTGTAAGCATAAGGTAATAAGGGCTCAAACCATGAGACCACAGTTACAGGGCACTGATGTCTGTTGAGTGGGGCACAGCCACGAGAAGTGATCCTGGCAGCTAGTGGGGACTTCCACTTGGAGTTAGAGAATTGGAGATGTGGAAGGGAATGAGAGAGTAAGAAAGAGATGGTACTTTGTTTTGTGGTTCGTGGTCGTATCGTGGTACCACGTACGTGAGTTAGTACTGACTGGTATTGGTATGTCCTAGTGTGCGCGCCGGCTGGCACAGCCAGGTACCAAATGCCACAAGGTCACGACTTACACAGCAGAGAGCGGCACGATCGCGCTGTACCTTAGCTGCTGATGTTTTTGTTGTTATTATATGTTTTGTTTATCTCCTACTCACAGAAATTTTTGCTAATGAGTCCTCCTCGGAATCCTCGAAATCGCTTCCAGTATCATCATCATCAGAGGCTCCACTGGTACCATTAATATAATTAACCATCATCAGTTTTTTCTCTAATCGCTCTCGTCTTCTCAGTTGCTGGTTGGCACAATTCAAAAATCCAATCTGTAAAAAGATCTGGTTAATATATCGAATTTTTCATTATTGATGTCTTTGACTATCTGCTACTCACCAAAATTCCGGTTGTCATTGTGAATTGCAGTTGTACCATCTCACGCTTTCTAATTCACTGTTAACAGAATTATTTGCAGGAATTAGTATGATCATAAATAATATGATAAATGGTAATGAATAATTCAAGGTGAATGAAAAAGAATTGAAAGCAATTTGATATTGAAATGAATTTGAAGTATTTTGAATGATTTTAGAAGATTTTTTTGTAATTCCAAGGGAATTAAAGGGTTTCGATATATTTAATAAAAAGTTTAAGAAATTTTAATTGATTTTTAATAATTTTTTCTAAAAGAGGATCTGAAAAATTAGACTCTATAGAGACTGACGATAAAACCAAAGTCTAAAGTTTATACTAAAAATAGTATTGTAATTTCATTAGTATTTTGAAAAATATGCTACAAAATTTAGTACCTTTAAAAATACATTAAGAAATGAATGAATAATTAATTTATTAAAATTCAGATAATTCCACATTTCTAACAAACTATTGACACTTGGAATTCCAAAGATGCTTATTGCTCTAAATAGTTTAAGCTTTTCTCTAACACTGTAACAACATTGTTTAATATTATAATATTTCTTTTGATAATCTCAAGCAATAAATTTATAGAAAAAGAATCAGATGAGCTGACGTCACGTTAGCGAGTGGTACTGGATGGTACCTCAACATTCTTCTAGTCCCTGATAATATGTATTATAGATTCTTATAGTCATCAGAAGGATTATAGCATCGAATAATAGACGTCGAAAAATTTATTTCTAATAGCACACCACATGACAATGAACAGGAGATTAATTTTATTTACTAAAGAATTTTATTTCTATTCTAATCAAGTATGATATGATCAACACAGAAATCAGGTTTTAGGGGGGAAATTCCGTTTATGTGATAACAGGAATTTCCTCAGGTAAAACCCTCATTTGAAATTCTCAAAATCATCTTAAATTTAAAAATAAAGGGACCAGTAAAAAACATTATCTTAAGAGAATACGGAATTATTAATTTTAATTCAGCAGATTTATTTTTGAACACTTTAATTATTAATCTTTAATTAGCGATTTTGAATGCTTTTATTATTAAATTATTCAAATTTAAGCGATTCATAATAAAAAATTTTCTAACCCTCTGGATTTTATTTTTAATTAAACTTGGACTGATTGAACTATAAAACAATTAAAAAAAAAAACTAAAAAAATTATTATTGATGAAGGATAAAGCAATTTTGAATAATAGAACTGCTGTCGGTAATTTATAACTTTAAAGAATTTCTCTGAAAGTGGCAGCACTTGATAAAGCACTTTTTCTTTAACAGAATATTTATATAATATTATATCAATATATAATATAATATCAATGTTTTGATATTAATTACTGAATTGATATGTTTTGAAATAAAAGAAATATTTTATAAAAATTAAATATAACACAATTTATATTAATGGTATTAAGAGCATGATGTAATAAAATTGTCATAAGAACAAATTATCATAAGAGATGATGAAACTAAATTTGCTCTTATGGTAATTACCACAGAATTTAAAAAAATTTTTCGTTTGAACATGAAATACTGTTTTTTTTTTTAATTTTCAGCTCTGAGTAAATATCTTGATTACTCTTACAGAGTACATATTACTACACTGAATTCAATAATATTTAGAACATAAAATATTTCAAATTTGGCGCATTTTTAAATTAATGGCGCCCTCTGTGCACCAGTGGGAGGGGGGCCAGGCATGGACTAAAAATGGCGCTGTCCAGTACACAAGTGCTTTAACATAATTATAATTGACACAAATTTGTGGTTTATTTAATTAAAACCTCCACAAATCGAAACTGCATTTGTAAATAAATTTTAGGAAAACTCTCAAAAATATAATCTTAGCAAATATAACCGTTCTGAGAGAAATAAAACCTAAGCTGAAGCGAAAACCGGTTTTTGGAGGTTATATAAAGATTCGAATTTTCTCGACATTCGAAATTGACAATTTTTCGAAATAAAAAAAGTGCTCCGCAAAAGGTAGTTTCGTTCCTAAACAGAGTGTAATCAACAGTAAAATGGGTTTAAAAAACTCTGAAACAGTGAAAAAATGAAACATTTTTCAAAACAATTCATAAGCGATTCTAAAGACTTGCTAACAATGTTTTTATCAACGAGAAGGTCAGTGCAAATACTTAATATTGGATTGTCATCCAAAAAATATCATCAATCAAGAACAATTTCTAATGTCAATTTCACAAAATACGCTAATAAGCGTTTCTTTAGTGACAAAAAAGACGATAAAAAGAATGAAGAAAAAGAATATGGTCACTCAGCTCTTACTCTCTACTCATTTGAAATGAAAGAAAAAAAAGAGAAGGAAACTTATTTAGAATGTATAAGAAGATACCAAAATCAAACTGGACGAAAATCGGACCGTGTCGAGTTTATTTACGCAGCCTTGAAATATATGGATGAGTTTGGTGTGAATAAAGACCTTGAGTGTTATAAAAAAGTACTCAGTACTTTCCCAACGGGGAAGATGATTCCCACTAACAGAATTCAGGCTGAATTTATGCACTATCCAAAAGAGCAAAAGTGTGCTACGTTTCTTTTAGAGAAAATGGAGAACAACAAAGTTATTCCAGATATCGAAACCGAAAGGATATTAAGGAATATATTTGGCAAGGACTCGATACCAATACACAAATTTTGGAGAATGATGTATTGGATGCCTAAGTTTAAAAATTTAAATCCTTGGCCCTTGCCGAAACCTTTGCCGAATGATCCTTTGGAATTAGCAAAGTTGTTAATTTCAAGAATATCAAGTGTCGACTATCAATCAGAATTAACAGTTTTTCAAACTGATACTGTGGCGGATTCTATTGATAAAACGTGGATTGTTTCTGCAATTGCACCTAAACAAAAAGAATTACTTGCAAAACATAAACCTCTTACGAAAGTTGTGTATGTTGAGGGTCCTTTTACAAACTGGGTAGGAGACAAGGCAGTGGATTATTTTGTTTTGCTCACGAAAACTGAGAAGGAGTCGATAAAAATACCTATAGTTGATACTGATGGTAAGTTGAGATCACGAAGTAATGAGATTAATTAATTACCAACTTCGTGGTTGAGATTAATTCTGAAAATTAACAACTTAGGGGTCAAAGTTCTAACTTCCAAATTCGATTTCCTCATTTTACTCAAAAAATATTAGAATTATGTATCTTTTCACTCAGTAGATGACTTCTTTTTCGAAATATATGTATGTCTATTTTAAAATGAAGAATTCTAATTTTGAAAATAGAACGTAGATTAAACATCCTTAAACACAATTGGTCAACCATATTTAATATTAAATAAATCGTTTTTTGTTACAGATACGTCGAACATAAATGTTTCATACTTCGGACTAAAAAAGACATCTATAATAGAATATCCGAGTGTACATGAGCAAAGGGAAGAAACGATTTATTCTGTTTGCGCTACTGGGACTTCATCTAAAGATTCAGTTCTATCATGGATTCGTTGCTTGCAAAGAGAAAATCCCATTTTAAGCAAATTACACGTAGTCTTTACATTGAAGAAGAAAGTGGAAGAAGATTTGAAGTTTTTGGAAGGAGATTCTAAAGCGGAAGTCGATGGGGAATCACGAAGGGAAATCGAAGAAAGATAAATTTGTTTTGCAATTTTCTAAAAAAAAATATTGTTAAATATTTGTAAATAAATAAATAAGTTATGAATAGATTAAGGTTTTTTTATCGCTTTTCTATCTTCCTTTGATTGTCACTTTGAAATGCTCTCTACAATATTTATGACAAAAAGAATAAATTAACGATCTGGAATTTTAATAAAATTAATAATCTAGATTACTAGAATTTTATGCGCGCGCCTTTGTCAGTAATTTATGCTTATGATAATTTTGAAAAATCTTCTGAATTCTTTTAAAACTTTAATAAACTCGCCTATAGAAGAATAATTTTACATCACGAATGTTACAATGGTTGCCTATTCTGTTAGTTTGCTTGCGTGCGCACGTACACGTAGAAAGTTTCAAATAGTCGCTTCCCTGTTAAATCGACGCTCAACAGTTTGACGATTGTATTTACACTAGGTGGACGGCTTAGGAGAAGTCTTGTATCTCAAAGTTTTTTTGTTTTATTTATAAACAGAAAAGCCATTTTACCTTTAAATTCTTTTAATTTTAAAAGTTTAAAAAAAAAAACTAAAAATCCGAGAATGACAGTGATTTTGAAGTTAAAATAAATCTGGATTAATAACAGAAAATAAATTACAAAAATTAAAATGCCTTTCCTTAAATGTGAGTTTCTAAAAAATTTTAAAAGTGCTTGCTTTTACTGTACAAGAATGAAAATACTTTTGCTAC
The DNA here is from genome assembly GCA_900474275.1 of Synergus japonicus. Classification (NCBI taxonomy): domain Eukaryota; kingdom Metazoa; phylum Arthropoda; class Insecta; order Hymenoptera; family Cynipidae; genus Synergus; species Synergus japonicus. The sequence continues at coordinate 251,824 of UCOH01011272.1, forward strand.
TTATTTTATCACGTTTTAAGCTGCTGGTACTCGATGGGTTCAAATTCGTAAACTTAGCACGTCCAGTCCACCTGAATTACCAGAATGCAAACACATTCCTTCTACTTATCATGTAAGTTTGTTTATTTTGTGATAAATCATTTTCAGAAGTTAAAAAAAAAACGTATTAGAATTTTCCAACCAATTCTATAAGGCTCTGGCAGTTTTTTCAAAATAATAATTTCGAATTTTGTATCCCTTATTAAAAAGGATAATAATACTGTTTTAGGTAAATAGTAAGTCTAAAATGAATTTTATTACAGGGAATCGATTACGGAATTCTGGCAAAAGCTCATGGTACGACTGTATCTCCAAGTTTAAAACCATTTTACAAAAAACCTCTACTATTTCATGAAGGAAAGGCACAGTGGCTCTGGGATCATAACGGAAAAAGATATCTAGATATGTTTGGAGGAATTGCCACCGTTTCGGTTGGACATTCTCATCCGTAAGAATATTTAAACTATTTACATATTAATGACTGTAAATATATTCTCATTTTCATTCGTTGAAATGGTAAAAAATGTCAAGGCATTTTAATTTTGTACTTTCTAACAATAGCATTGTTCATGAACTATGAAAAAAATTGCATTGCAGTCATCACAGTATCTATTGTCATTAAACAAGGTGATAAATAAAATAAATTTTCATGTGAATCAACTTTGTCAATTGAAAAAAACGTGACAAAAATTCTCAAAATAGGCAACAAAAAAAATATGAATAAATTCAACATAGATGACGACCTGTGATGACTGGTATTATACTTTTCTATAAAAATCAATTTTCTGTTTGAAATATTGTTAGAACCGTAGTGGCTGCAGCAGCAAAACAAATGTTGAAATTGGGACATACAACAACGATTTACATGCATCCTCGATTTTTGGAATACGCTGAAAAATTAACAAATAAATTACCTGGAGATTTGAAGGTTGTTTATTTAGTAAACAGTGGCTCCGAAGCCACAGAACTGGCCCTTTTAATGGCGAGACTTTATACTGGAAGCCATGACGTTATTTCTCTTAAAAATTGTTATCACGGTGGTACTTATGCTGCTTCCACTACAACAGCAATGTCCATTTTCAGACATCCTATTCATCGACCTTCTGGGCACATTCATGTTGAGTATTTTTATTTTGACCATCTTTATCATTTATCAACTCAAAAGCCACTTGAATTCTGAAACAAAAATATAAACAAATTTATATGCATTATGAATGTTGGGTCAAGTTATAACTTCAGAATTTGATTTCTTCATTTTACTTAATAAAACATCTAGTTAGATATTTTTTCGCTCTGTAGCGAAATTTACTTTTTAAATAGAAATATGCATATAGAGCGAAAAAAATGTACAATTTGAATACTTTTCTTGTAAAATGAAGATAATAAATTACTTTGAGGTCAGATTTCCAATTCCTTGTCTTAAGGAAAAAGTATTCAAAATAAAGTTTGTTTCGCTTTATAGACACATTTATTTTTTATCAAATATCTTTAATTTGCAGGTAATGAATCCTGATGTTTATTTAGGACCCTGGGGAGGCTCTCGTTGTAGAGATAGTCCAATTCCACCAGGAGGCAGAAAGTGCAGTTGTGGTATAAATGAATGCATTGCATCTGAAAAATACTTTTCAGAATTTTTAGACACATTCAAATTCTCTTTGCCTAAAGACGGAAATGTCGCTGCTTTTATTGCTGAAAGTATTCAAGTATGTAATTTATATTATTTCATAAAGATAACTAAAGGATAAAGTGCTGTTAATTTTAGTAGAAAGCGAAGAAAGTATTTCCTATTTCAAATCTAAGTCTAGAAATTCGATTTTTTAATCTCTGATGTCAATAGTTCAATTTTAGAGATATTTGATAAGACTTGTTTGTAACCAAGTAAGCAAAGTGCAGTATTGATTAGATAAATTGAACTAGGGATGGAAATTTTCATTTGAGAAGTTTCTATTTTGATAAAATTAAAAAATGTACCTAATTGAAAAAGAATCTTGTATATCTTATACAAGATGAATTAATTATGAATCAACGTGTTTACTTTCAAGCGAAGTGCTGCAATCGGAATGGAAACTCGACCTTCGGGAGATCAATGAACCTTTCTTTCAGTTTACTATGCATTCTTGTATTTGACCTACTTCCCATTTTTTAAATTAACTCATAAGTGTAAACTGATATCAAAATCAGTTTACTTAGAAAATTCTTTGATTTTTTATATTAATTTTTCAATTTTTATGAAACACTTAAATTTAATAAACTAAAATGTCATGCGCATCTTAAAAAGCATGCGCCTTCGTCAATAATTTATAAGTTATAAAATAAATTCAAGAAGATTTCAAAAAATTTTATAGAAATCCATATATACCAAGACTTAACAGATTTTAAAGGATTCAAAAAAATATCGAAGAAATATAAAATTTAAATTTCTTAAAATCACTGGAAATCCCTCTAAATTACTTAAAATCTCTTGAAATCCTTTAAGATGTCTTGATTAATAAATTCAGTACTTGAATTTCAAACTAAAATCTATTTTATAGGGAATAGGAGGTGCAGTTCAATACCCAAAAACTTATTTGAGCAAAGTAGCTAATCATGTGCATAAGAATGGAGGTCTTTTTATAGCAGATGAAGTTCAAACCGGTTTCGGAAGAACCGGAGAACATTTTTGGGGATTTGAGGCACATGGGATCCAACCGGATATTGTCACCATGGCCAAAGGAATTGGAAATGGATTTCCTTTAGGTGCTGTAGTAACCACTCCAAAAATTGCAAATGCTTTAACCAAAGCCGCACACTTTAACACATTTGGTGGCAATCCGGTAGCCTGTGCTGTTGGCTCTGCAGTTATTAACGTAAGTTTCCAAAAATAATTTTTTCGTCGATTTTAAAATTCAACTTGTCATTTTTTAAATTATCAAATAAGTTTTAAATTCTTTGTTACTTTTCAAGAATGAAATTGCATAAAGAGCACCTGACATCCGACCTCTTGAAAATATTTACATACATATTTTGCGGTCATTCGCTCGCTTAGTAAATTTAAATGTACTCACTTAACTAAACGAAGCTATTTTTGTTAAAATACTTCAGCGAGTTTTCCATAATTTTTACAGCATCGCCTTTCTCCCCAAATCTGAAAAAAGCATACAGATAAATTACTTAAGACTGCTAAAACCAAATTCTAAGATCAAAATAAAATTCAATTATTAGAATTAAATATCTTTTCGCTCTGTAGATGTATTCTGTTTTAAAATAGAAATGTGCCTATAGAGCGAAAAAATGTTTACTTTTAATACTTTTTGCATAAAATAAGGAATTCAAAATTATTCTTAAAATTCAATATTTTAATTTTACTGAAAAAGTGTTAAAATTACACATTTTTTCGCTCTATACCCATAATTATATTTAAAAAATCAATAGCTACACAGATTATAACATTATAGGTGATAGAAGATGAAAAATTACAAGAAAATTCATTAGAGGTTGGAACATATTTGCTCCATCGTCTGAGCACTTTAATGTTGGAATTTCCGAATATAATTGGTGACGTTAGAGGAAAAGGTTTAATGATTGGAGTGGAACTCGTTAACGATCCGGAGACCAAAGAACCTTTAAAAAGTGAGCACATGATAGAGATTTTTGAGGATATAAAAGACTGTGGAGTTTTGGTCGGAAAAGGAGGATTACATGCAAACGTAATTATTTTTGAATCCCATAAAATAAAATATAAAAATCAGATAGTCACTATTTGATTTCAATTATATATTTTATGGTTTCAGGTTTTGAGACTTAAACCACCGATGTGTATTACAAAAGAAGATGCGGACTTCACTGTAGAGATAATAGAAATAGCTTTAAAAAGGCACCAAGACAGAACCTTGACCGATAAGGAATCTGTATTCATGGGCATAAATTAAATCTTGGATTCATTGAAGGGTGTTGCATCCAAGTTCTAAGCTTAAAAAACAATTTTCTCGTTTTATTCAACAAATTATCCATAATATTATGGATATTTTAGATACTATGGATAAAATGAAGAAATAGAATTTTTATATTAGAACCTACTTCAAAGCCTTTAATAAGCAATAAATATATAAAAAGTGGCATCAGGTGATAATTTAAATTAAGTAAAACGTACTTTAAAACTCGAATGATCTCGAAAAGATAAGAGAAAATATATCGTACGGTTGGGTTTATTTTCACATCTTTTGTATGATACATTTGTACAATTTTATATATAATGTATGCTAGATTATGAAGCGTTTGCCGCTTACGTGCAGGAACATGAATTGAGAAGTGACTAAAAGTTTTAGTGCCATAGGTTATAATAAATAAAAGTGAAATATCATTAGACTCTAAAATCGTTGCTTTTATATTATCATAAAAAATATCAATATAAGACTGTACTTTCTCAATTTAAAGTACAATATAATCGTCGAACAGAATTAAATTGTGAAACAGATTATTATACACTCGCAATTATAAATAAAGAGATTCATTATTAGTCAGTAACTTTCATAAAATATCGTCGAAACAAAATAAAAACGGATTTTTGTTGTAAAATCGCCTATATTATTTTTACTGCTATCGATCACATACTCATAAATATTAATAAAAATACTTATCCTATGCTATAATTAAACGACATCAGTTCCAGAAATCACAATCGATTAACTTGTTTAAAATTATTTAAACCGTGATTTGTCACTTGAACCAGTAATCAGAAAATATTCTAAAATATTTTAGTGAACTAATCTTTGAATATTTTCTTAGCCTTCTATACCTATAAACTCAGTATTTGACTAAGAAGTCAAATTCAATCTACATTGACAGAATTTATTTCTCTTTTACAAAAAAAAAAACAATCTTTGTAAAAAAAAATGACTTTCGTAAATGCATAAACGTTTCAACATTTCTCAACGTTAGTAAAATCTAGGAAGAACCAGTGAGAGTTTGATCACAAATACAGATAAAAATAACAAAATGGATTTTATACAATCAATAATAATTATAGCAATCCATTAATCACTTAAAAAACAAGTCAACAACTTTTAAATGCAAATGTAACAAAAGCAAAAATAAATTTGGCCATGAAATTGGCACATTTTTCTGTCCAGTCTGGCGTCTCGAAAGTAAAAAAAAAAAAGAAAAATAGAAAACTTAGTTTAGATTATCATACCAAAATACTGGTTTCTAATTCAAATTTTGTCATATTTTTCAGACCTTATCTCAGTTAGGCAATGAGATTCGAAAAATCAATTTTCGTCTCTGGAAGCGTGTCGAGGAGATAATGAGAACTCTCAGTCATGGCTTCCAGATCGGCTTCCATCAGAGCCACTTGAAGTTCTCTCCGTGCTTTTTGCACTACATAAACCATTAGGGAGACTCCTATCATTATCTATAATCGTCAATTCAATATCTTTTATGATTATTTTAATCCGCTATTTTTTCAAATCAAACTAAATAGTTTGCAATTAAATTATACCTGACAGATAAAAACGATGTATCCAGTCGCAGCAGTCGATTTATCTTCGAGTACATCTTGCATAGATCGCAAACTACTACCCAAGTAAACATTGATTAACTGAGCAGGAAGCAAACCCAGCGCACTTGCTATGTGGTATCGAATTCCACTAATGTTGCTCACCTATAAATAATGAATAATAAAAATTAAATTCTACGAAAAGACAGTATAAAAATAAATAAATCAGTACATTATTACCCAAATTTTTAAATAGAAATAATAAATTTAAATAATCATTAGAATGAAAATTTTAACTTTAAATCAATCAGTTGCCTGACTTTTCCAGAGTTTATATTTTTACCGCCTAGAAAAGAAAACTATTGGTATTCAACAGAATGTAAGGCCTTGAAATTATTTTTAAACCAATATCTGAGGACAAATGAAACAAACGAGCTACTCATAAATAGCTAATTGGCTGTATTAAAATGATGCATAATTATTTGCAAACTCGTAGTCTATTCAGTGAATTAAAAATATTTAGCATTATTATTTAACCATTAAATTCTTAATTACCATCCTCAGAATCTATTGAGACAACTTTTTATCTTGTACTTAATGTTTAAACAAAAAAAACAACCTTGAAATGAGCTTCAACAAAGAAACTTACCGCGAAAATAGTATTTTGCAGGCCAAAAGGGATGGGCGTAAGTCTTGTAAAAAGCACAACCTTAAATCCTTGAGGTCCAGAGATTACCCTTAAAATTGCTCGAGCAGTGTCACTTTGCAAAAGTGCTCCAATGGGTAACTTTGAAGAAAGAGCGCTGAGTGTAGCATGTGCAATTGCAATTCCAAGGTTCGCTGATAAGACGACCATCATTATTCCCCGAAGAATACCAAAAAGGTATCCACTAGCAATGATAAGGAACAAATAACCTATCACTATCGGAAACGACACGACAGTGAATAAGGCCACAAAAATAATTGTTATTATCCATCCATTTTGATGTTCAATCCAGTAGAGAAGAACTTTGATGTAATCTCGACAGATAAAAACTATTGTGCCTAAGAATGCTAAAGTTGCGATTGTTACTGTCACGTAGCAAATCGAGTTTGAACTGATGCAATTGCATCGAATTGGCGAGCCATTTTTGGAAGAACGAATTCCAGTCTCTACGCTTTCTAGGCTGATTATGTCCATTGTGATGGAACTTTATTCCTGCAGCAGTAAATATGATAATTAAAAACTTGTAGAATTGTACAATTATTACTATGAATTGTGTGAAGGCTTAAAGTTAGCGCGAAAAAGTTGGTCATATAAAAATAAAAAAACTTTTTTTTTTAAATAACTGCTAGTAATTGTAATTTTTCTCCAACTGTTGGGACGTGCTATATTTTAATATCTTTAAAATAAATAAAAAAATTAATTCAAACAACTTTTTATAGTGTTTCACAGCACCAAAACAAATATGATAAAAGATATAAGTTCAGGGCACCACTAATCAAAACCAATCAAAATAAAGCAATTACATCCTATCCTACAATAATAATGTTAAAAATAGTAACCACCATAATTACCTTAATTATATTTTTCAAGATCCTTTGTTGTAAAAATCATGACATATGTCGTCAAAATTAATTTATGCCATCCTCTTTGTCATTTATGTAAAAGAAATATTCTATCCAAAATAAGAACATAACCTCTGATACCGAAAACTGTCACAACTTTCACTCAACAACAGGCGACTCATCGCGTTTTTATATCGAAGCACTTGTTGATAAATACAAATCTCGAAAATATCATCATCGTAAAATGCAAATTACTGAATACTTAACTTACTTACGGTTCTTTTAATATTTAGATACGTGCCGTGTCAGATTCGTGGAAACCGTTAAAAGATTCACATTGTTCTTGGGTTCTAAGGATTTGATACTCAAAAAGAGCTTCGTGTTCTTGATGTGATTAAAAAATTCTATTCTAATTTCCAGTATCCATCTGCACGCGATTCAAGTAATCAATGCTTTTAACTATTATTAACTATCATCCTGTCATTGCCTGTCATTTCCATGAGATAAAATTAAACTGTTTTTAAGTTGCAACACGCGTGCGCGATATACGCAAAATTCTTTATGGTGGGCGGAAACGGAAGTTGATTAGGAAGTGCTGCCGCCTGGCGATAGTTAAATTCAAATTCCTTATTTACGCGGGAATCAATTAGGAAACAATTTAATATTCTCGTGTTTATCTTAATAAATATGGGGAATAATCTGATAAAAATCGAGTAAATAACTAACCTGTAGAAGGATAGACATTTCAGTGTCGGTTAAAAATTACATTCATTCGTAATTTAAAAATTCGATATCTCAATGGACGTTCAGCAAGTACCGCCATTTTGTGTGTCAGTGAATTTTCAAATATTTGGATCAAGTCACTTTTCATTCCCGATTTTAGATTACTTCGAACTGAAATCACAGAATCTATTTGTTCACAAGTTCGGAATTCACTAGTTTTAAGTATTCACTACAATTTTTTTTTAAAAGTACGCGAAAACTTGAGAAAATCAACAATATGCGGCACTTTCGATCCGTTACGCGTCGATTCGAAATTGAAACTGATTTGAAACGAGTGATCTCAAAGTTCATCAAAGTTGGCCACCTGCGCACGCAGCACATGATGGCATCCGGCATTCCACCACAGAAATGCTGTCATTGGTCAGAAATTTAAAATCGAATTCGATTTTGAATCGCGCGCCCGTTTTCACCCAATCACAATTTTTCCAACAGGAAGTCAACGGCAGTGCGCGCGCAGGCTGAAAATTTTTTAGAACACTGGTTTTAAATCAGTTTCTGAAGTTTCGAACTTTCGAATTGACGCGTAACGGATCGAAAGTTCCACATATTGTTGATTTTCAAAAGTTTTCACTTGTTTTTTGTTTAAATAATGTGGTGAATATTTCAAACAAGTGAATTCCGAAATTGTGATCGAATAGATTCTGTGATTTCAGTTGAAAGTAATCTAAAATCGAGAATGAAAAGTGATTTGATCCAAACATTTGAAAATCCACTGACGCACAAAATGGCGGTACTTGCTGAACTTCATTTGA